>KZ506397.1:155275-169987 GCA_002844005.1 Limosa lapponica baueri
AACAAAAAAAGTTACTGCTAAAACTGCCAGGTGCGCTGGCAGGCACAGGAGATGCCAATATGGCACGGACATTGAAATACCAGCTCTTTTTGAGGTGGTTCCTGCATGTTGAGATGAGGCACTTTGTTTTGGTAACGTCTGCCTAAAGCAGTACAAAACTGTTGCTCTGTATAAAAGGAGTTTTAACTTCTTCAAGTGGCAATTCAGGACACACAAGAGCTAAAACCACTTCAAACGAAAAGGTCAGACAGTCCAAAAACAAGACCCAGGAAATTCTTACTACAAGTGTCCAAAACATATTGTATTTATCTGCCCAATATCTGTTGTAAATAATAAATACAAGTGAGAGTGATCTTTTTTGACAACAGTTTGGCCTGGAGTTCATCCGTTAACTCTTAATACAACTTGTCTTAGCAACTGAAGATCCCCAGTAGACAACTTAGGCAACCTACTCTTTGTCAAAAATGAGAGCATAAAATTAATCATAAAATCCTTATTTCATTTGTCAGTACATTATATCAAATTCTTACAGAAGTGTGCATATACACACCTATGTATGACCATACATTTCTTTTCAGCACCTTTCTATAAAATTTCTTAGGGAAAAGACGGGCCAAGCCCCCATGAGACGGTAGACACCAGCACACGTCAGACATCAACAGCGATTTCAAATGGATGGCACTGACACTTCATTTGGGGTCTTTGGAATAAGATGCAGTTTGGGCTTCTGTAGTAAGAAAGCCAACATAACACAGCAGTCCTTCAGGGCTAAGTACATGTCGATTGGTGCTAGTGTATTAGTAGAACAGAGAGCAATACTAAAGCTAATGCCACGCTACTTTGGTGTGGGGTGGAAAGAAAACTGAAATTAATATTCACAAGTCAAACCAAGCAATGAACTTTTAAACCAAGCTGGGAAAAAAGAATTGCCACAGCACAGCTTGCACCAGCTTAACTACCATCAGCTTCTAAACCAGTTGGCTGAAGTTCTGTACAAGCCTCTATTCTAACTTGCATCAAGTCTGACAGAAATCCACATCTCTTCAGCTTCAAAAAGTCACTCCAGACTAATGCTTGGGGGTATGCCTGTAGAAATACAACACGGTGCGGCCTCACAGTTCTGCCCAGTCAGGTGGACTCTGCAGCACACAGCTGGAGATAGCAGAGCCAGGCTGGCCATGCAACTTCTGGAGCCAGCCTGGACTAACATGCTTCCCAGCACCTCTTACTCTGATGAGCACTTACAACCTAAGAACTGTGAAAAAAACAAGAGGCTTGTGTACACTGAGAATAAAGTGTGCTTTAAGAATTCATGTCACAGATAAAAGTACTATGCTGTTCTTAGAAACAATGAAAAATGTAAGTAGCTTTACTTCATTATAACATTGTTAGCTTCTGCAACAGAAGCATCTTGTTAGAACAGGTAAGTGATAAATATAATTGTTGTTGAAAAAAAAGGTATCTATAGTCTCTGCAAAGGATTTCCATAGCCACCAATACAAGGTGCACACACAGTACATGTAATTATGCGAGAGGCAAAAGAATATCAGGATTTGAGAAAGGGGTTTTTATTTCATAGTTGGGGAAAAAAAAAAGTCACACACACTGAATGCTTTCCCTTTTTTTTCCCCTTTTAAAAGGAAAGTAATACCTTTAGGTTTAAGTGTTTAAGGATAATATCCTGGTCCCAGTGAAGACTATGGTAGGAAGACTATGATCAGGATTTTATCCACTCTGAGTATTTCAGTATTTAATTATTTACCATTGCATGAACTTTCAAATTCTAAAGTTAACACATGCACACTTCTCACCTCTAGAATACACAAGTAAAAACAGACAGGAAAATAAAGAGGAAAGGCAGAACACAGACCAAAAAAAAGTACACTACTAAATTCACAAATTAGTATCTTGAATTGTTAGCTTCTAAGCATTTATAGAATTTTGAGTTGTAATAGCAAAAATTTTAGAATACACCTCTTCTGCTAGGACTCTGAAATTATTGCTATTAAGCCAGCACACTCTAATGAGATACTGGTTTGAACACAAAGGCATACTGCTCGCAGCCTTCAAAGGGCCCAGGATACGGTGCAGAATGTAACACAAATCCAAGTGAGAAAAAGGAACCAACCAGACAAGAGGCAATACTGCAAAATCAGTCCCCTTTAGTGTAAATAACTATCTAAAATGTTCCTTAAGGATTCTCTATTTCAGACAACTCTGACAGTCTGCAGTAAGAAAGGGGAGGGGGACTCCACAAATCTTGTGGGGAATGTGGACAACGTTCAGAATAAAACAAGTGACATACCTCAAAGAAGAGGTACTTTTGAAAAGTATGATAGAGCACCACATTTATACCTGCACTACACTCTCAATACAGATTCCTTATCTTTTAAGACCTGCTGTAGTGAAAAAAATACCAAACCCAAACCCAAGTGAATCTAAAACAAAAGTGAACTTCATTGTAAAAGTCCATTAAATTACAGAAATGCATAATAAGCCAAGATAAAGTGCTACAAAATGATTAGTATTTTTTAAGAAGTCCATAGCATTCTTCTTGCTTTATTTAGCACTGGTGACAACAGGAGATAGTGCAATTGCACCGGCTGAATTGGAATTCACTATGTCTTCATATTGCGGGGGTGGATCTAAATGTTGTTCAGTTTCGCTTCTTCTCATACTGATTTCACCAGTGGCTTCCTCATATGAAGGAGGAGGATCACAGTTTGAGAACCTTGTGGATATTGAGTCTGACCGTCCATCTGTATAGCTCAGACCTCCTGGAGAGAGCCCACTGACTTCATACATTTCCTCCTGTGGGGAATGAACAATGCTGAGAGGCGGTGGAAGAGGACCTCTACCGTCAGCCACAGCACCATCACCCATTGCTTCGTGGGCTCCCCTATGCATGTACACCGACTGTCTACGCATTTTCTTTTTAAAGAGGCATCTCCATATGACAAAAATGACAATGAGGATAACAAAAAGGCCAATGATTAATGGAAATGCAAGGTAAAATGAATACCAGGTATGTCCTGTGTTACTTTCTCCCTGAAGTCCATTTTTGTAGACTTTCCAGAACTCCTTCTAGAAGAGCAAGACAGGATAAGTCAGAAACTATAACACAGTTTAAAAAAATAAAAACACACAACACTGTAATCAACTTGTTGTAAATGAATGACAAAAAAAAGGCATTTCAAATACTGATGATTAAATTAAGAACTGGTATGGATAAGCACACACAATAAACATTTAAATTTTCTTCTAATGTGGTTAGTGATACAAAAGGCGTTTTGTTTTTTAAAACCAACTCCTCACTGCTTTTAAGATTCCTGTGACTGCACTTAATATTTACAAACCTGCAGCACAGGACACAGACAGGACTAGGTAAACGATAACAATTAAAAAAAAAACTTAATCAGCATGCACATCAGCCATCTGGTGGATCAAAATTTTTTAGCACCAAAAAAAAAAGTTAGGATTTTGTTTGTTTGTTTAAAAATTGCAACAATATACTAATACAATTTGACAGGGAAATAACTGTTTCAGAATGACAGACCATTTTGGCAAAGCACAACTATGTTGTACTGTCATCTTGTAATTTAGACTTCGCCCACCCTCTGGCTCATAAAGCAATTGTTGTCAGCTTATTTTGAGTTGATTCAGATCCTCTGTTTATAGCTAAAAATAGCTTAAGCAGTATAAGAATATTCCACAGCTTATTATATTCATGAAATTTTGACAAAACAGCTACAGATAAATGGAACAGAAAGTGAAAAGTGAAAATATGAGCAATGGAAAACAAATATGAAGGGGGACACCAGTCCTGGAAAGTAATCTTTGCTATATTAATATGCACAAGCAGGAGTACAAAGATAATGTTGCCATCCAATTTTCTCTGCAGTGAATAGTATGTAAAGCAAGTAAAAAGAAAATCATAACCTGCCTCAAAAAAGTAGTCATCCTCACCTTTAAAGTCTCTCCTACTAAGAAACACTTCCCCTGTGTTTTAGAGCCATGAAAAATAGCCAGGAAAAAATAATGAAACCACCCCCAAAAACCCATGCCAGAAACTCTAGATTCTTTAGTTTCCTTTAAAAATGTAGAGATGTGACCCACCCACATTCATACCATCATTTATTTCAAATGATAATACACATCTCACATGCAAGTATTTATAAAATATTCATGAGATAAAATTGATATGGTTATTGCTCAATTATTACTAAATTACAAAGTAGATACATCCATTTTTTTCAGTTCAGAACTGCTGCCACATGATCAGCATTAAATAGATAATGCCACCAAACTGGTCTCAGAGACACATTGAGTCCAGAAGCAGCACAGCTCTTCTAATGTGGAGGCTAAGCTTGCCCTGTGCAAAGCCAGGACCCAGGACACCATGGACAAAACACATGCTCACAGTGCTTCTGGATCAGAATTTACTGCCGTTAAGAGCAATGCCAAGTGCATGAAACAACTAGCTATCATGTAGCTCTTTGGTTGGTTTCTTTTTTAGAAAAGATAAACTCAGTTGTTCTATCTTTCTTAATTCCTACAGCAACCCAAGATCAGGTGTTTTTCCTGAATTCCAAGGCTTGACATCAAAGCAGGTCACCACAGTGCTCCTCTCTGATGCGAACCCAGGTACAAATCATCTGAGTTAAGTCAGGTAGCATTGATTTCAAACAAAGTAAGCAAGTCTTAGAAGATGGACTAACCTCTCCCTAAGTATTTCTCTGCAAAGGCCTTCCTTGATGCATTCTTCCACAGTGAATCCCTGATCAACTGTGCTGACTTTAGAAAAACATTTAAGTGGAAAAACTAACATTAAAAAATGAAATCAGCTGCACAACTGAGGACTTTGGGGGGGTCTCTGCATGATCAAGACCAACAAAACCAAACACCCCACCTCTCCAGATCATCAGGCAATTAGGAAGATCTGTTACCAATGACCTTTCCATCTGGTTTGAATACAACTAACTAGATTCCTTAGTGGAATAAATAATAAATATAATCTCAACTAAAAAAGCAGAAAAAGAATAATTAGCATTAACTGCTATTATCTGTACTGGAACCAAGCTTTCCCACCCCACTGCTCTGCTGCCTCAACAGCAGCAAAGGAATAAAATGATACAATGTATGTTTTCAAGGCCAAAGTCACATAGATTTACTGAAAGTCATCAAATATACTGTGCGAGGATGTGTCATTTAAAAGACTGTGGAGGAGAAAGGTAGTTTTGAGATGAAAAAGAAGAAAACACACTTTTCCTTTAGCAATATATTTTGTGTTGCAGACTGCAGAGGAAATACACCCTCTCCAATGTAAGGTCAGTGGGTTGTGACTGATATTTTAGTAATGTTTCCATGATACTTCTAACTCAGCTCTATCTGCTGGAGAAAATGCCTCTGCACCTTCTTCAGAAAATAGAAGCATCTCTCCTTGTCACTCTGCAACATGGCAAAGCAGCAGAAAAGCTGTTTTCCCAGAGCGGCAGGCAATTAGTTCAGAATAGGGTGTGTGATTGTGGGGGATGTTGAAGTTGATGGTGTGACCAGGCTGGTGTATAAAGAGCTTAAGGTTTAAACTGCCTTAGGGATGAAAGTAGTTTAATGTCCACTTTCATTTGCGTGCATGGCAAAGGAAATTCCAAGACAGTTTAGACACACACTCCCCTGTCAAAAATTATAGTGCTTCACATCTAAGACTATCTTACAGAGACAGAGGAAGAAAGTTCTGCACGTAGGTGAAAAATACTAAGAAAGAAGTATTTGTTCAGTCACATAAAAAACGCTTTCTTTAAATGTTCCTCTTTGGAAAAAAACACAAAAAACCACAAAAAAACCCAAAACATTTTTGCAAGCCAAATCTCAAAGAGAAGCACAAAGACATTTACTTCCAGAATGATAGAATTGACAGGAACTGAAGGAAACTAATACTTCAGGTTCGAGTTGTGCAGCTGCCAAGCAGCTCACCCTCTGCTCTGTCATCCCACAGCTACGCTGCACTGTAAAGTGAAGGCACAGGAGAAGGACAAGCCTAAGTCAAAGACAAATCATGCCCAACAAAACCACAGAGAACTTGAATGAATTTGTACAGTGTGAGGATTCATATGAATTGCTATAAAAAAAACCCAACAAACAAAGAGGTAGAAATACTGAAAACCTAGGAAGTAGCTGTAGAACTGATACAGAAAGTTAAAGACTAATTTAAAAATTGGAAAACTGACGGCACAAACACCCCTTTCATAGTTGCTGGTCTCTTAAACCAACAACAAAAAGGACTTTCTACATGACAAAACTATTAACTTGTGATTTATGAAAAGGACACTCCAGTAATCATTTACCCTTAAGCACTGTACAGCTGGAAATACCAGGTGTATACACCTTAAAAGGCTGAAAAACTAAGTTAAGGAAGCCACAGAATCAGACAACTGCAATGGAAAAGACTAAGAAAACATCTAACATATATTCCTGCCAAGAACTACTTTTCTGAACGTCTCTTACTGCTTTGGCAAATCCAGTTTGAAATAATCAATAGGAATTCTCAAGGGCATCCTACACAAAGACAGTTACGGCCAATTTGCCAGAATTTTGTTTCCCTTTTACTTCTAATACTTCTCAGAACAGAGTCAGCATCAGTCAACTGGATCTGAATGCTGAACCAAATAAGGGATCCACGTACAAGTTAAAGAGACTCACACCCCACTGAGAATTTCAGCCAAGGCCTTTACTACATTTGACAGCATCATCAGCCAGAAATGATTCTTGGTCAATTATCTGACTTGTTTTAAAGGTGGACTAACAATATGCCAGTCAGAAGACTGCTTGGTATTCAGTAGGTAGAGGATACAGAAGTGAGCGTACCTGCTACACTGTTTTCTTCTGGTCTGCCTTTAATTTTAGGTGGCAGAAAAAGATTCACCTCTTCTCTTCTGGGTATTTATGTAGCATCCATAATTAGACACAGACTGATGCTAGAAGTCTTACTTGATCATACCATTTTAGATCTGGTGCTGACAAGTTTAGAGTTGCTTGCTAAGCTTTTAGTGGTTTGTTTGTTTGTTTTGTTAGAATAGAACTATACAGAGAACCTTCCAATTTCTGTAATACTTAAAATCTGTGGGAAATTTGAAACACAAATAAAGATTTTGGACTTCTAGCTTTTAAAATCTTCATGCAGTATAATTTTAAAAAAATGAGTTAAAGGAAATAAAAATCAGTGCTTCAATCGCACCCAGCCACTTTGCACAGTAACCTTTGAACAAATCTTTGAGTCTCCCAACCACCTTTGACAACTGACCAGTGACCACTTAGAGTGCTGCCTGCAAGCTAGAGGTACTACAAATAAACAGCTTTACTAGATCAGACTTAGGGTTCATCTAATCCTTTACCTTCTCTCTGACAACAATCATTAGAGATTGCCGAAAGAAGAGTTCAAACATAAGCAGGCAGTGATACTCTCCCAGCTTCCGCATATTTGTACTTCAAGAACTTCCATTAGCCAAAGCTGACCCCTTTTATTCAATGGTCCCAGATTGATCTGTCTTCTGTTCATTTAGATCTTTATTCTCTGAAGCTATATAAGCTTTTAGCATCCATAATAGCCCGTGGCAAGGCAGTGCACAGCTCTATTATCTGTGGCAAGAAGAGATACTTCTATTTACTTTGAATCCGCACCTTCTAGTTTCCTTTGAGGCCCTTTTAGCTCTCCTGTCAGATGGATGTCAAGTGACTGACCTCAGTTCAGTCTTCATGCTCTTCACAGACATCATCAAGTATTCCCTGATTTAACTCTTTTCTGATCTATTGTTGTTACAGAACTCTTTTTGTATCTTTGGTCAACTGTCACACTTCTCTGTCCTCTGGTCCTTCCTCAGCTACTAATTTGCTTTTTAGTAGATAGGGAGACCAGACCTGTACAAGGCACATTGAAGATGCGGGTGTGCAATGATATAACTATGTTCATAATAATAATAATGTTATTTTTATCCCTACTCCTTTCTACAGATTATTAGATTATCAGGTTTTTATTTTGTTTGGTTTTTTGTTTGTTTGGTTGGTTTTTTTGACTCCTAGGCATTAAATTCAAGTCTTCATAGATTCAAATTCAGATCTTGTTCCCGAGTTCAGTTCAGAGCCAATAATATATATAGTGAATGTTCTCTTTTCCCCGACATGCATTGCATTTGTCAACACTGAATTTCACATTGTTTTATCCACAAAATCCTACAAATTCTTCCCTGTTGGCTCTAGCCTTACTAACATAATAGTATTATCTTTATAATTAACTTTATCATTTTAAATAATAATTCTGAAACTAACAAAATCCCCAAGCCCACACAATATTAAAAGCATTCAGCATTTCCATGACAGCTATGCATGTACACTTAACACCACAATGCTAACTTCCCAGAAAAATTCATGCATCAAAAATAACTTGAGGGAACTGCTTGATATTATTTTAATATTACAAATCCGGATGTTGCACACCTCCTCAGAAGACTTCAGAAAAAACAACCAAATGGACAAGATACAAAGAGGGAGATTACGCAAAAGAAAGTTACCAAGAGATAAATAAGCTACAGACCCTATTTGAATTCTAGTCTATCTATACTATGAAATCATTGCATCTTTGTTACTCTGAACATACTGTATCATGATCCTAGTCTAGTGCATCCATTTCCTTCCCCTGAGACACAGAAATTACTAAGTGGCTGTAAGGATGGATACTGCTGGGGGACAATGGACTAAATAAAGCCTAAGTAAATGAGGCTGGTCAGGCACGACTGCCCATTAGCAGAGCCTGGCCCATGAGCAAGCTACCAACCACAGAATAATGCAGTTAGGCAAAAAGGATTCAGTAGTAGAAATGGATAAGGGGTCAGGACATTATTGGAATCTCCTCCTTCCCCATGACACAAAGGTTGTAGCAAGAGTGGAAATGTAACTATTTCTACTTTACCATTTCTCTGCAAGGGAAACGCTATCTACCAAAACACAGAATGTTCCTAAATGGGTGGAAAAAAGCCAAAGTGAGAGGCAGCATGCTTAGGCTATGCTTTCTCTAGTGACTTGAGCTTCTTGTGCTACTTCAGCAAAAGTGATATTGTGCTAGAGTTTTAGACAAGTAGCGTCATTGTACACACCGTTCTTAATTACACAATGAGCTATCATTAGGAATGGCCACACCAAGCCAAGTTTGGGAGGTAAAAAACATGTGTCTGCATGCACTTTAAAGATTTGGAAAGAAGCAGTTTTGAAAGAGACACCGTGTGTCCTACTGCTTCATTTTAATCAATCACAAAGTTCTCATTCCAGACTTATCCATCTCCCCAGTTGTATGACCTCCAAGAAAAAGATGCCAAGAACTTAAAAGTTCAGTATGCCTTTACAATAACATTGATACTTTTTGATGTTTAGCTCAGCCAGTGAATAGCAGAATGCATCACCTGTGTAAATTCTGGAAATCTGCAATGCTCCCTGTGCCACTTCACCCATTAACCCATTGGCCTTGCAAGTACAATCTCCCTGTGCAAAAACACACAAGGGACATAAGCTTTTTCTGAATATAAGTTTTCTGAGTCACATTTTCTAGCATCTGGTTTTTCACTTTAGATTTATCCTCAAATCCAGCCCTAATTTCATCCATGTCTGTCTTGAATGAAAAAAAAATAATTAATTGTTGACTGTATTACATTTAATAGTTCAGATGCCACCATCAAAAACCTGTGTGCTGTTTTTATTTGTTAGGAAACAATCTAAGATATGTTAGGTATGATGTGCAGCTATTGCTTGCACAGCCATTAGCCCCACAAGCTTATTTTAATTAGAGAAGCCAACAGACTTATGCAACAATTCTGTGTGGGCAGTATCTGCTTCATTCCTGTCAAGTTAATGTATCACTGCCCTTACATAACACATGGTAGCGCTGAAATTGTTGTTCTTTCCATGTTTTAGATCACTGCTGCTTAACAATACTCTCTGGGGGCTTGCAAATTTTAGCTTGAAGGCGGCCGACTAGTCTTCCCTTATTTTTAGACTATTATTAATCTGGGCACTGGACACTTTGGCCAGCTACACCAGCACCTGGGATTCACAAGTGCATTTTAAATGGAAAGCTTTTTGAGTTGCTCACTCATTTAATATAAACATATACAATAAACAAATTATTCCACAAGGAGTGAGATGAGTGAAGACTTCTGCCCTCTGTTTCTATGTATTCCCCATAACAGTCATAATCCCATCATTCCTTCCAAGCAAGACAAATGCGTTTGTGATATCCAGGTCAGACTTAAGTGTGTGATGACAGGAGAACCAGGACACAAGCTATTTGGGTAAACTGTGCTGCCAAACAGATGACAGTCTTGCCCACCTTTTCTCAAGTGGGGGTATTAATTTTCCTTTTCTTCCCAGCTGCCAATTTTCACAACACTTAAAAGCATAATTATCTTTGAGACTTCTAACCCTTCAAATTCAGTTTAATTGGAACAAAGGATTCAAAAGTTATTGCTGTGCAGTCTACCCATATCTGCTGTACATCTTATTTTCTTAAAGAAAGAGGCCAAAAAGAAAAACCAATGTCATGTTGGAAAACACACAAGCATTCAGCATACCCAAAAATTTAGTATTAATAATACTCCAGCCATCTTTAAATACACACCAAAACATACCGTTTTTTCCTCATTTTCAAATGCTTCTCTTGCTTCTTCATAGCTACAGATTTCTTCTCTGCATTCATGTTCTATGTCACCTTGCTTTAATTCTTCCAAAAACGTGTTGGCTCTCGGGTATCTTTTTAACACAGAATTGGCTTTGTCCTCTGTTAAGAACACTGAGTAAGAGAAGAGACAACAAAGGTCACTTTTAAAATAGATATCCAAAACCTCATGCTAAAACCGCTCAAAGAAAATGTGCTTTTGAGAAATAAAGAGCTTTTCAAAGTCGTTCCCTTTATTTAATATGATAAAATTCATTGTTGTAAGTAGATGGGCCTACAATTTCAGTAGTTATTGTTATAACATCATAAATGTGATGGATCTCGATTCAGCACCACACTCATGTATGCTTAAACAAGACTGAAGCCAGTGCCTAAGACGAGCGCTCAGAAGAGACAGGCACATGCTCAGCCCAAGCAACTTCTTAAACTAAGATGAAACAGAACAAACAAATCCTGCTTGCAAACATCCAAAAAGATATTTGCAACTGCCGGAGGGCATCACAGCCAGAATTCTCTGAAGTTTTTCATATAAATATTTATGAATATTACCTAGAGTCATATACACCAAAACAGCTGCATTTATCGAAGTTTAAGTCTGTAAGTTTTCTTAAGCGACTTTGAAGCAGACTTGCTCCCTTCACTCCAGAAATGTCAAACCTGAAACAGTGACCCTTTGGGGGATGTAGGGGGGAAGTAGCCTCTTTCTATTTTCTTGAATCATGCGCAAAACCTCACCTTATTTGATGAATCAAATAAAACGACCCCAAAAGGCGAACAACTTTCTGACGCGGGTATTCTTTATTTGCTTTCTTTGGTTTTCTGTTCAAAGAAGAGAGCTGGAAGCAACCCCTTTTATTCTGATGTTCCAGCTTTCCCTCAAACTCCCTGACCAAATGATTTTTACAGTAAGGTGCACCTACTGGAACACTCCAGAATCCAGCAGACCGAATCACCCAGGAGGTACATCTGCAGTGAATGATGCAGAAATTCTCCAGGTACTTCAGGTCAGGGAACAAGAACATCATGTCAGTGGAACACTGTTCTTGGGCTCTCACTGCCACCAAGAGAGACTAATTATTCAATACGCTGCCACACTAATACACCCATACTACTTTCCTGTCCTATGCAATCATTTCTGCATTGGTTCATTTAGTCAGGGACTGCCAATACACTATGAAAACAAACTCACTGTCTGCTGAAGGACAAAGATTGACTGGTTTAAGCAATGATTTATCTATAATTTTACATGGATCAGTTTGCTGTGGGCTTTTTTTCTTAATCATTTGATTTTGAATTTTAAAAAAGGATGGCAGCAAGTCTACAAAGAAGGTCACATACTTCTGTTTTCTCATGAGATAGATGGGGTGGCATTTTTCAGCCATGAGGCTACTACCATAATCAGGCTGATCTACTTCAATTTAATTTTGTTTACCCTCTGTGGTATACTTTGTTTTAAATTGTTAGACAGCCATCTTCCTCTTGCAAATGATTAAATGAAGATTTGAAGACTAAACTCCAAAACACCAGTCACTCCTACACTTGCACAGTCGAATACACGTGGTACGAACACGCACCACACAAATTACACTATTCATGACGTTGCCAGAGGCTCAGCCCATACAACTCTACAACTGCACCTATTGCAATTTTGGTTTTCTACAGCACAACTGGTGAGCACATAGGTGTCTCCTATTGTGTAAGTTCACTGATTAAATAACATAGAAATTAGTATTCAAAAATTGCTTCAAAAAGGAAAGAAAAAAAAGGATGGCTTCTTTCCATTTCCCACACAATTCTCCTGACTCCCCTCTAGGCCTGAAGAACTTGTTTCATTTCAACATGCTTCAGTGATCACCTAAATGTGATGAGATGAAGGACTTGTCCGCATCAGGAAGCCAGCATGCAGCCATGCACAGGGACAGACTGCCAGTGTGCTACCTACTTCTCACCAACTCCTCCTGTGGGCGTTCCTGAAGCGGAACAAGCTAGGGCCCAAACTCTCTTAAGAATGTCCATATGTGGAGTCACTGAAGAGTAGATAATGCACTATAAATCAAGTTTCCCTTCCTTCAGCAGATAAAACCTAGGGAATTTCATTTCACAGCTGGAATCTATCCCTGAAAACAGCAATGAGACAAAACTATGATAGCTTTGTATTGGATGCAGATGGAAAAGAAATAAAGAAGGAAAACACAGGTAGCTGAAAAAAAACCTGATTTAAAGCTTCTGGCTCTCAGAAACAACACACAAATCTTTGTTTCTGCGTGCACTTTCCAATTTACCAAAGCAGCAAACTGAGAATAAAATTTTAAAAGCTGGTATATTATGATATACTGCATTTGATACACATTAGGATGAGTTTCTAGGTAATAGTTTAGTTTTCCAAAAAGAGCTAGGCATACATTTCTGCTTCAAAATGCATTGATGAAGAACGGCAAAGCATTAAAATAATTCAATATTCAAGAAAGGCCGATGTCTGACTAACAATAAACCCCAGCTTTTTTTATTCTAGCAATTCATATTCAGAAAGTGTCTCTCTTCTCTCACAATACAGTATAGGAAATGCATACATCACAGAGACAAAAAAGCCCACTAAGGAAAATAAGCCACACCCCATATTAATTCTGAATGTATCTGATAAATAACGATCTATGTTTAGTCCAGACCAGGAATGGCTTTCAACCCTGCAAGGCCAGAAAAAATGAAGTATATTAATTTGTTTGTTTTCATTTGACATTTTTAAAGCTCTGCACACTTCTAGTGACTTTAAATCCTGTTGAGAAGTCAATACAAATGTAGAAAGGAAACATAAAAACATACACTGATCAAAGCAATCTTGATGGAGATACTGATTGAAACACAGTGATTTAACGAGAACAAGCCATTGCCTGATGAATCCTATAAAAAGAGATAATGGAACCATATTGCAGAAACCAGTTTGACTTCTTAGTATTCCAGGACCATCACCATATAGACATTCAGTTATAATTGCATAGGAGTGTGTAAAAAACCTCTTTGGGGTAGATGCCCACCTAGCCAAGCTACAGTGTGGCTGAAATTACTGCAGCTGTAGATCATCAGGGAAGAATTGCACATGGCAAGAATAAAGTAATGAAGCAAGATAAAACTTAAATTTTCACTTTGTTAAGGAGATTAACTGGCAAACACGAGACAAAGGAAAAAATAAAAATTATGATTTTAGCATTATGTAAGATAGATGCAGAAACAAAAAATCTGAAGTCTCTTCCTCTCCCACAATTTTTGTAGAACACAGATGAAGACATACAACTCCCAAATATAATGCACTGAAATATGTGTTTATTTCTCCAAATATGCTTGTGTTCTGGGTGTAACTGTAATATTTGGCTTCTAGCAAGTTTTTATGCATCAGAAAGCTACAAAAAAAGGTTCCAAAGTCTTAGTTTGACCACCATTATTGAAGAGAGTAATACAGTCAGATCAATCTATTATACATTCTCATAAAAACCTGTGTGCTATCATAACAGTGAATAGATACTCTAGCAACATGAAATTAAATTAGAATCAGAAAGAGACAGGCAAGGACACCAAAGGATAAATACGTCTCAGCCTGCCAGCTGAAGCTGTCACAAGCAAAGAAAATAGGTTTCAGGTCTTAGCGACACAAGAAACAGGGAGCAGCAGCGTGGGAAAAGTATTCTGGGACATGGAAGTGTTGCCGAAGCAAAGCCCAGGGCACCCGGGACATGAAAACCAGCGCTATTGAGACCATTATTGAGGCTTCCTTTTTCTGACTCCTTACCAATACCCAAGTAGATTAAAACCGCGACCAAACACTAGAAACAAACATTTCATTTTAAATTGATGCTGCAGCTACTGATAAATTTGAATATTTCTGTAGGTGACCTTAATAAAACTACTTGGTTTGCACTGGGCAGAAGAGAGAAAAATGTTTGAGCATTTGCATCTAAAGCTTAAAAAGTGACTTCTGCTCTGAGATTCTGGAGTTACTGGGA
>KZ506397.1:188762-199710 GCA_002844005.1 Limosa lapponica baueri
GCTTGCTAACTTTTGGTCTTTCATCTGAAACCGAAGAGTTTGTTAGCTTAATTTTCTTGGTTTGTGATTAGTACTTTCATTTTTGCCTCTATGATTTTTATTGGATGTGTACAGAAAGAGGATAAAGTTGCTCAGAAAATTCACGGCGAATTAATAATCCCTACCTGACTTAAAAGGTGCTGTTGTCAGTGGTGCAGTGGCCTGGTTACAAATGACTTAAGAATGATTCACAAGAATAAGAGCTTGGCGTGCCAGAGAGGAGATTGAGGTCTCAATGGTGTGGAGCGTAAAATACCATTTATTCTGTGAAAATGGAAGTGAAGCTCCCAATAAATATGCTGTGTTTTTGAAGTTTACATTGCTGCTTCCTCCATATTTGATGCTCTGTGGCTTCAATTTTTGGTGGATTACTGTGCTGTATACCAGTACTTTTTACCTTTAATTTTATATTAATAAACACCCGACAATCAGCAGAAAAAGGAGTGAGTTAATAGTACAGTCACAGAGACATTTAAGGAATAGAAAGACGAGACACAGTCTGCAATAGTTCAGACATGTCTCGGCTTCTTTAATGGATCTTGACCTATAATTAAAAGTTAATGCTTTCATATACGTCAACTGAGACCTGCCACTGAGACCATCAGGATATAAACAAACAAAATTACATTAATATATCTGATGGTACTTTGACAGAATTATCTAGAAATTCAAATTCAGTCAATGAGAGACAAAGTATCTCTGCTCTTTGAAAGTTCCCTGAGGCCCTGACAATAAGTGGTCATCAGTAAGTCCCTTATAAATTTCATATGTAGCTGAATCAATCAGGGTCACAATCAAGTTTAAGGAGAAAGAAAAAGATAAGGTGGTTGGTAGTGGTTAATATTAGTATTAAATGTAATATGTCTTTTCTAGTTCATGGTTTTATCAGTTTCTAAATCCTTATTATCCTTCATTGGTGCTTAGTATGAACTCTTCTAAACAAAAAAAGACTTTGCTCTACAGAGGACAGTCTTTCCAATGTGTTGTTGAACTGATAGTCAAAAGTACTCTGCAGAATTAATTCTAGTCAGACATTAAAAAGTATTTCGATAAAGCCCTCAATCTTATCCATTCGTTTCTCTCTGTGAAAGACAAAATCTGCATTAAAAAAAAATAAAATAGTTCGACTAAACAGAAAATTTAACGTTGTCTACATAACTCGATTTTTATTTGTCTTTAAAGCATCGATTTTTATCAACTCAAGACAACAGGTCAAAAAACAAAGTTGAGAGGAGGAAAGGGGCTTTGAAAATTACAAAACTGTGTTATGTTCTCTATAATACAACACCATTAGCAGTGTAATACTTACTCTTAGAGTTGAAAGGCTCAGAAGACAGAGGCACATTGTAGAAGCAAGGACTGTGTATAGAGAAGAAAAAATCATTTTCATAGACATGTTTCGTTTTGTATTCCATTTGTCACAGTAAGATGTCTATTTAGTGAACATGAATTCTTACATGTTTATGGTATTTTTTACCTTTTCCACAAGGAAAAGTTGTAAACCCATTTGATCTCTTGAGAATTACCACCTTTGTAAGTGACATATACTTTCAGCCATGTGCAGAGACAAAAGAGGTTATTCCTGAGTCATTTCTAAACTCCCGCAAGCCCTGGTTGCAAAAATTACCTCGGGGTATGAGCAATTGTCATAAATTACAACAATCCCCGCATTTTAGTTTGTCCTGAACACTAACCTACACTGAGATGGTTTCGTTACTTGAAAAACATAAAATTGTTTTAAAGGTCCTCCAAGTTGTTTCAATTGCCCCGTGTCTGCAGCCAAAGTAGTACAATGTTTGCCAAGACAACAGTGACATGTTAAGGACTGCCCAAGTGGCATGACAAAAACCATGTGATTTTCAAATGCTGATAGTCTGATGTTTCAAGGAATGTTTAAGTTTTGCCAATAGCAATTCAAAACTGAAGATGAAAATACGAAATTTTATATGTGTGTTGACAGAATTTTAGCTCAATTTCTCTTTCCCAAAAGAAAACTTTCCTCTTTTTTTGCATCCAATAACAGTTGCATCAGTGAGAAAAACTATTATTGTTTATGTTGATAATACTTTTTAGGACTAGAAGAGTATTTTCAGTGCTATAAGGAAAGAATTCAGAGAGGATCAAATACATTTAGAACAAAAGGTACCTATTAAATCATGGTATTGTAATTGATTTTGAAATACAGAGAACTTTATATTCTATTTACAGTTTGATCTGAATCATCAGAACATCATTTTTGAATTGTAGACACATAGTTCAGTAATCTAATAATTTATTTATTTTCTAAAATGAAACTGTTTTTTGTAATTCAATATACACATACCGATTAGGTTTAAAGACAATAAAAATAAAAGACAGGGCATTTTATGACTCAGCTGCAACTTTAAAAATATTTTACTAAATAAATGATGGGAAAGGTACAAATTTTAGAAACTGCCTGTATCATAGACTACAATATTCTTCAGAATAATGGCCTCAAGTTTGTACTAATATAATACCACTTGTAATTTCCGTGATATGAACAAAAATTAGTGGCAAGCTTCATTAGATTGCTTGAGGGAGTAAGATGCCTTCCTCTGGATTGTCTCACCTGACCTTTTGCATTTTCTTGTAGGTGATTTGGACCAATTTTCATGTAAAAGGCTCTTCCCACCTACCACAGCCTAATGCAGGTACTGTTGATGCTATTGTCCCTGCTGGTAAATGAGAGTAGGAATATCTAGTGGCTTATTCTGGCCCTCTCACAAAACAGCGGCGGAGACAGTCCACCCTCCTCATCTCAGCCTCTTCCCTTCTGCTGCGTGAAGCAGCATTATGTTCTGGGTCCTCCTTCTTGTCCTTTCCCCACAGTTGGCTGTAACCTGGAAATTGGCAAATTGCTGTTGTTGTTAGAGAGAATGAAAGGGGGGAAGCAGCTGCTTGTGCAGAGGTGTGGCCATAGGCGGCTGCAGCATTTTGAATTCAGGATGTGTGTATGGCTGAATCACGAAACTTGTATTTGACTCCTAATCCCAATGCTGCCAAAGTTGGCCCATTCTGAATCTAGGGCTTAACATTTTCTTCAATGTCTTGACACCTGATTCTAATGCCATGATACCTAATGACGAAGCACTTTCCGGAGTTTTCCATTCTCTGTTATTCCCATCAACCAAGGGATCAGTCTGATTTCTTCCAAATACGTGGCAGGCCAAATGGGAAACTGTGATCCTTCTCGAAGATGAGGTTAGAGTTAAGAGCTACAGTGTCCAAACACCCCTCTGAAATTTGTTTGTGGGGAACTGACGAGCTCTTCTGTGCACATCTGAAATCCCCCATGAGCATTTTGGAGGCCCGTGGAAGTCTGGAAACAGGAGATGTGCACCAGGTGAAGAAAAGAGGAGGAGAAGTCAAAGGCATATATGTATATATCTGTGGGAAGGGGCTGTTCAGCAACTTGTGTGGAAGCTCAGATTTATTAGGAGGCAGGTGAATGTGGAAGAAAGTACAGCAAAAGTGCAGTTCTTGTGGTGGAAAGGTGTTTGAAATGTAGAAGACAGAAAAATAAAGAAAAATAGATCGGGCAAGTCTGTATCAAAGGCAGCTAATCGGGATAGGCAGAGACACAAAATCTGATTCAGAAGCTCTATTGTGGAGAAAGAAGAAGCTTTGACAATTGTTAAATTCATCTTTAAGGAACAAAGGAAACTCTCAGCCAGGTACAAGCTATTTGGATGCCTGGAATTCAACAGTGTCCCTGCAGTTTGGCTGGACAATGGAGACAGGAACACAGCATTGTAGGATAGGTCTCCAAGAATCTGCCTTTCCTTGGAAGGCAAGGAGGTTTTCTGTAATAATTTACTAACGCTTGCCACAGGTTGTTTGAATATGTAGTACTTGACCATATCTGTTTAACTTAATAGCAGGTGATTGGGAAATAACCTGGAAAGGCAATAGATGAAAAATTTCTTTATAGGGGCTAGGAGACAATATTTAACTAAATAATTATGTAGTACTTTCTGCCTTGATTCCAGATGCATTGCACAATTTGTTTGTGAAGGCTTAGAGCCAAAAGCTCAAAAGGACAATGAAAAAGTTAAAAAAGACTCTGTGAACAGAGGACAAGTACTGTCGCAGCCATATTGGAAGAGAGCAAACTGTCATTGAGCCTTGCTGAAAGGAGTGGAGGCATAGAAGCAGGTCAATCCTTAAGTAGAATTCATTGGGGAAATCTAACAGTTATGCAAACTTTCTCCTCAGAAATTAATCAATTTTTAAGGATATAGTTTAATAAAATTTAAATTGGGAGAGGTATCTTTGTTCCAAGGTGAAATTTCCAGAGAGAAAGAGCCCCATTAGTACAGGTAATAGATTTGCTGTGTAGGTACTTTCCTTGGATTTTTGAAAATTAATTCAAATCCCTGCTCTCCTACTTCGCATTCATGAGGCGGGGAAACATTGGGTCCCATATCATGGAGATGTCTCACTTTGTATAAATAATTAAATGTTCACCAAAACAGCAGTAATAAACCCACCTGAAGGACCTAACTTCCTGTTCAGCTGAATGACTCTCAGTTTTCATGAAAAAGTTGAAAACCTCAGTTTCTTCCCAACTTCTGTTGTGGTATAGAAATAATTTTGAATTTTTATGTCATATCTGCTTTCATATCTATGAGTAAACAGTCATTTGATTTAAAAAAGATTGTCATCAGCAGTTACACAATTGCTTCTAACTCCAGGGTACCTTCTGCAAGTCCACGCCTGAATGAGGTGTAAAAGTGAGAATCCAGCCAGACCTTTCTGGGGTGCAATAATTATCATTATCATGCCACCTAGGAGCAGGACAAGGAGTGTAAGAGACAAGGATTCCAGCTGAATGGGAGATGGAAGTCCAAAACCTCTCTCAGTAAAAGAACTGTCAAGACTTAAAAAACTGGAAGAAAGCAGAATTTAGCTAGCACAACAACTATGATATTATACTGCTTTCTAGAAAACTATATTATATATATACCCTAGATTTAGGCACAGCGTACACATACATAGAAAGTGTGCCTTACAAAGTCTTTTTTTTTTTTTTTTATGTGTAATATGATACAAATAAAGATACTTATAAATACATGACTTCCTTGAAACAAACAAAGGGGATATATATAAAGTATCATTTACTGCCCAGAATAGTGCAGGTTATTTTGAGTGCTGTCTTTCAAACTCACATATTAAGTTTTCCTGTTTATGCTGTGCATTGTGTTTGCACAGCTAAATTGTACCTTGCACTGAAGCATTTCTTTGTATGCCACACTTTCACATAAATGTAACTGGTTTATTATCTCTTTGTCATCAAACAAAGCAAACAAAGGTAAAACAAAGGTAATGTGTCTGCCATGCCAGACACAGATCTGATGTCCTCATTACTCAACATTTCCTGTTCCGTGACTTTTTTTCATCTCCTGACAAATGACAAATTTCAGCAGTGAAAGGGCTAGTCTGATAACAAGAAAACAATACAAAATTTCCCTCCTCCTTTTACCCCTTCATCTTGTTTTGCCACCTAGTTTTGAAACTTCTGATGTCACAAAGAAGCAATAACATCTGTGGGGAACTGTACAATATTTTCTAGCATATTTGGCCAAGTCTCCCCTCCAGTCCCTCCGCCTTGAGATCTTAGACTGGAGCAGTATTCCTCTGGGCCATGTAGGGCTATATAAGCTTCTCTTTAGGGCCCATTAAATTTGCCTTTTAATCAGGCAGAGGAGTTGATCGGTAATGGCAGCATTGAACAGGGCAAGAAAGATGATTAGGGGACTAGAACATCTCTCTTATAAGGAAAGGCTGAGGGACTTGGGTCTTTTTAGTCTGGAGAAGAGAAGACTGAGGGGGGATCTGATCAATGCCTATAAATACTTAAAGGGTGGGTGTCAAGAGGATGGGGCCAGTCTGTTTTCAGTGGTGCCCAGTGACAGGACAAAATCTAATGGGCGCAAACTGGAACATAGAAAGTTCCATGTAAACATGAGGAGGAACTGCTGTACTTTGAGGGTGGCAGAACACTGGAACAGTCTGCCCAGAGAGGTAGTGGAGTCTCCTTCTCTGGAGACATTCAAAATCCACATGGACGTGTTCCTGTGCAACCTGCTCTATGTGGACCTGCTCTGGCAGGGGGGTTGGACTAGATGATCTCTGAAGGTCCCTTCCAACCCCATATCATTCTGTGATTCTGTGGAGTAAGGTTCCCAAAGAGCTGAGCGCGTTGCCTCATAATGACCCCATACCCTGCTGCTGGGAGGAGCACTGCCTCGCAAAATCTTCACATCAGCAGACAGGCTTCACTTAGCAGTTGGTCGCTGCATTATGTGAATTTACACCACATTAACAAATTATACGCTCTTCGGCTATTTTCAAGTGCATTTAAATATCACTGTGTAATACATTAACTTGATTCAAATATTTTAGATTGTTTTATAATCCTTCATTATTCCAGCACAGCAACTTTGGAATGTTTAGTGTTCTGAATGACTGACTGCTCACATCTAAATGGCTTTGTGCTTCCAGAAATTAATTTATGATTTGCTACACTCCCTTCCCAAACACTGTCAGGATTTGATGTGTGTTCCAAGTTGTATTGTGAATTGTTTAGAAAGCGCCATTTTGCATCTGTGAAGGTATTCACCTGAATCATTGTAGATCATACAAGTGTGCTATTGATCAAAGCCAAATATTACAAAGTAATTGCAAGTGTGCTTTTATTCTATAACCTGCAGTAAGGAGAGCAGGCTGCATGTAAGTTCTATACCATTGCTTTTATTGTGTATATTTCAGTTTGATTTGCGGCCCCCATGCGACTTACGAAAGTGCCATAACTATTCTTCTGATCCTGGGTATTTATATATCTTGCAATTTCTTCTGTGGTGTTGAAACAAGTAAAGGGGAAAAGAAAAGGAAACAAATAAAGGGAAATATTTATAAATAAACTAAGTGCTTTAATAGTGCAGTTCTTCCCTACATATTAGCAACCACGAACCCCCCAGCATTGTATGACATGAATTTGCAAGTTATTTAAGACAGTAGTAAACCCTGGAACTGAAGATTATGTCCCTAGATCCCTACTGGGACAACAAAACAAGCAACTTTCTAATCAGGGCTTCTGATTAGCTTTGTTTCTCACTGGATAAGGATGTGAGAATATTCAGACTAACATCCTGGAAGAAAAACAAATATCTGATGAAATAATACCATTTCTTAAAACAGAGTCTGAATACTGACTGCTGTTAGGAAAATCCCAGTTCCCCTGATATTTGTTGAAATAAGTGACTTTGGATTCACACAGCTAGACGCTACCCTGTGAGTTTGGAATAGATGAATGACTTTTTATTTTCGAACACCATCAAAGCTTTTAAAAGTCCATTTGATATAAAAAATAAATAAGCAACTATGTTTAACAGGGCTATTGTAGCAATCTCAGCATCCCTGTAACATCAGAAGTAACTCAGATTTCTTTTCTGTGGTTTATAGTGTCTCTTCAGAACATCTCAAAAAAATAGCATCCTTGCAATGCGTTTTTTTTTCCTTGAGGTCTGTTATGCTGTTCGTAATATATATTTGAGACACATATTTAGTGACAACGTGAGCATACAGAAAGAGCAAATATCCCAAGTATAAAATCCAACGTAAATTCAGATGACTGAAAATTGACTTATTTAGCACTGTTATTTCATGCTGTCAGAATTCCACTGACATGATTTTATGAAATGCAGCACTATGTGCCTTCTGATTATTTACAAAAGTCTAAGGACTTTTTATTTATTCTGTACGGTCTTCCAAGTACACGTCTTGAATTTACTCAGAACACAATGGTGACAAAATTCTCTGTTGTGCTATAATTCTGCTGAATAGGAGACCTTATTAGAAGATCCCACTTCTTTTCTGGGCAGAATAGGTCTCTTGGGATGAGTGGCTGATAGACCAGGTGAGTGTCCTGCCATTCAGAGGGACCTTGGCTGGCTGGAGGAATGGGCCTCATGAAGTTGGTTAACAGGAAATGACAAGTCCTTCCTTTGGGGAGGAATAACACTGTACCACTGACCTCCTGGAAAGCATCTTGACAGAAAAGAACCTGGGAGTCCTGGTGAACACAAAGGTGACCATACCACGTGCCCTTGTGGCGAAGGTGGCTAACAGCATTCAGGTCTGCATTAGGCGGAGTGTCATCAGCAGCTGATGGAGGGAGGGGATCCTTCCTCTGCTCAGTTCTGGTGAGACATATCTGGAGTGCTGAGTCCAGCTCTGTTCTCCATAGTACAAGGCAGACATGGACTTACTGGAGAGTGTCTGGTGAAGGGCTGTGAAGGGTATTGAGGGACTGGAACATCTGTCATATGGGGAGAGGCTGAAAGAGCTTGGGCTGCTCAGCCTGGAGCAGAGAATGCTCAGGGAAATCTTACTGGTGTGTATAAATATTGAATGGGATGTTTATCCCATGGAAGGCAAAGACAGACTCTTGTCAGAGATGCCTAGTGATAGGACAAAAGGCAATGGAACAAATTGAAATACAGGAAATTCCATTTAAATATATATATATTATTTATTTATTTTTATGATGAGGATGGTCAAACACTGGAACAGGCTGCCCAGAGAAGCTGTGGGGGCTCCATCCTTGGAGACATTGGAAATCTGACTGGACATGGTCTTGAGCAACCTGCTGTGAGCAGAGGTTTGGACTAGATGATTTCCAGTGGCACCTTCCTGCCTCAGCTGGTTTGTGCTTCTGTCACCAGACCACTCCCATGTAAATGTGAGTTTTCCAAGGGTAAGGACAATAGCAGTGGGTCTGAAACTTAGGACTGGGCCAGGTCTTGGGTTTTGAAATATATTGTACATATTTAGAGTAAAAGAGAAGAGTCAGGTAAGAGGAAGTGAGTACATGTAGAACAGGTCTAGGTGCAATATGAGGGTGTAGGCCTGATTTATGGCACCAGGGTGCAGCAGGTGGCTGCTGCTGGGTGAGGAGCAGGGAGCAGGAGCTATGAGTGGCAGGGTGCTTAGAAATCACCCTCAGATGCCTCCTGGCCCAGGGCAGAAGCCACTAATGAGGTTTCCTGATGTTCTTCCTTGCTGCCCCATGGCTTTTGCTACCACCATCATCTTGGAGCTGACCTCCGCTCCTGGTGCAGGTGTTACAAGGCACTGGGGCACTCCAGACCCTGACATCTAAATTGTGCCCACACTGGACTTCACTGGCCAGTTGAAATCAGCAACTGTTTCACAGCTCTCCGTGACTAACCTAAGTGAATGGTCAAAAGGGAGCAATGAAAGAGATTTTAATGTCAGAAAAAATGTGACTGTTAGTGTCAGGAAAGACAGCAAGCAGAGGACCCCCTGCTGGAGCTCTAACTCTTTGTGTCAGCGAGTAAGCATGTTAGTGAATGAGAGGCTTTCAGCTGACTGCACCCAAGCCTGCATGAAATCACAAGGTTTGTGCTCTGTATCAGCATCAGTGATGTAATCAATTGCCTTCAGCTCTGAGGCTTATCCTTCTTAGCACTGCAAAGAGCTAGTGTCTTGCACGTATTTGTTCACAGCTTATTTTGAAACGTCTTAACTATTGTTTCTGGATATCCGAGGAAATTGTGGGATGACACGGGAGGATTATTGCTGTTTGGGTAAAGCTAGCTTGTTTCTACATAGCTAACAGCCATATTAGCAAATAATTGATTTGTGGTCAGGAGCAGGAGCAAAAGTAGATTTAAACTTCAAGCTACTTTTGGTAAATACACACCCTTCTCCCCTTACTTTAACTTGGTAATATCCAGCGACCCTGAGAAAGGTCATATTCCTTTTTTATAACTCATAACCATGTTGGATCTGGATCCAATGGGGAGAGCCTTCCGTTAAGCATTGCACAGTTTGCATCTCCAAGGCTGACAGAGAAGTGCTAATAAATCATCTTAACACAATCATGAGCTCTTAAAGAGAAGAAAAAAGAATACATAAATAGGAAACTGTCGGATGAGTGAAGATGAGTATGAAAAAATGGTGTGGGTGAGTTGGGATCTGATCAGAAATTTTATAGAATAGCAATATGCAGAGAGCAAAAGCAACATAAGGGGTAACAAGAAGTAATTCTGTAAACATGTTAATGATTAGAAGAAGAGCTAGGAATGGTCTTTAATGAAGAGGAAGAGGAAGAGCAAGAGATGTGCGGAGAGTAATTATCAATATCTCAAGGACGAGAGGAAATGGCCTCAAGTTGCACCAGGGGAGGTTTAGATTGGATATTAGGAAAAATTTCTTCACTGAAAGGTTTCCTGTATCCTGGCAAATCTCCGGTAACCCCACTGACTACCAACAGGGCTACGAACAGTCTTTGATTTCAGTTGCCATGCAATAAAAACTTACTGTTGTTCTTAAACCTATAGGATTCTTTTAAGCTGTTTATTTGGCTGTCAAACGTGGGTCTAAGTTTTTCACATAGATCAAGATCTTAGATTACTGAGTGAGGAAATTTTATTTCCACATGTATTCATCCTATATATCTGTCACGTGGTGGTTCCACCGCTCCCTGCCTTCAGGTCTGGCCAGAGCTGAGGATTCACATAAGGCAATCTGCTGTAAAAAGCAACACCAAGGAATCAACATTGAGTTTTGAGTTCAGCACCAAGCTGTCACCTGTGTCTGCTCTGCAAACAAAAAGTTGGTTCTGAGATGCATACTATGATCTTTGGCAACAGAATTGCCAAAGAAACATTACTTTCTTGAAAAACAAGCACGCAAACAAAACCAAACCCCAATGGCTCATGGTCTCTTTTTACATAAAACAAGATCTATGCATCATGCCACAAAGAGAAAACAGCCCATTACCTGAGATTTGTACGTGGTCTTTCTCAAATGTTTCCAGATACTTCCTTTCTTCTGCTAAGAAGAAGAAGAAGAGCTGAAA
>KZ506397.1:199735-235248 GCA_002844005.1 Limosa lapponica baueri
TCATTCAAATCTTCCCTTGTAATATGATTTTTTTTTCTTGTTTATTTGCCAACTAACAGTAGGATTTCACCTACTTGTGACAACAGATACATTTCTATTGCTTGGGAGAGCCTGGAGAATCCTTAGTGTTTTATCTTCCCCTGTCCCTTCTTTTGATGTCTCTTGGCTGTAAGGATCTCCCAATTTAAATCTTATTTGGTCTCTGTAATTAATCATTTAATGCTGACCTCTATCTGATTGGCAAATTGAAATCCCTGATGTCTTGTCTGAAAAGCCTGTGTACCCGAAAAATGCCTTAGAAAGAAGATGACTGGTATCCCTGAGGGCTTACAGATTGATAGAAGACAACCTTATCACTTCAATTCCGCTGCATCTTGTAGTGGTATGGTAAGGATGGGGAAAAAACAAAGCTATATGATAAAGCATGTAATATTATATATTCAGCTATGGTGTACAGTCCTTATGAATTAGATAGCCAGTTAACATTGTGACCAGCTTCTATAGGCAGCGCACTGTATTCTGCAGTGGAGGCTTTCTGTTTGTTGGCTCTGAGCTTCCCTGAACAGCCTCCTGCCAAGAAATGGACTTTGTGGACTTAAAGCATTCCCACCCGCAGCCTTCAAAAGGAACAGCAGCAGTTTCCCAGCCCTCTGCTGTTGTGTATCATTCCCTCAGTGGGACTTTGGTGGTTTATTGTAGCACTTTTCTTATCTGTTGCAGTGCCAAGTGAAACAAGTTTATATAAACATTCAGCAGCAGTTCTGTGTGAACACATTTTATTTTGCTTTCCAGCCCTCTAGCAGTATGTACATTGTCAGCATTTACGATTCAGCTGTGAGGTAGCCCTTTCGAATTCAGGGCTAGTAAAATATCAAACTTTATTAACAAACAACAAAGTATTATCATGCTCTTGAAATGTCTTAGTAATAGTATTTTATCCAAAGTATTTGATAGAGAGCAACATTTTTGTTTCCCCAAGGAAAAATGTCGTGACATTTGTACTGTCATACAATCAGTTAATGTATCCAGACTTAACAGCTAAGGAGACAGGAGGAAGGCTTTTAAGAGGAAAATAGTTTAAACTACTGTGTCAAGCAAACCAGGGACATCAAAATTGCATTTTTCTTCCTGATACTTGAGATTTTACCAAATTCACTATATCGAAATGAAGATCATATTTTTATCCTACAGTGTAATTTTTGCTAACACAACACTCTAAATATGTCCTTGAAATCCGATTTTAAATGGTGAATGATCAATAAAATGTATAGCATTTTTTGAATTTGTCTGAATCAGGCCAAGTAAACAGACATTTGAATTCTTCCATAGTTGCATTTATATTACATTATGCCCAATCTGTCAGCACTAATGCAACATATGGGGACAAATTCAGATTTGGCTGGAAAATAAACGTTTTTGTAGTGTTGTCTGAAGTGGTGTATTTCAGATCTCCATGAAGGAAACAGATATTGTAAAAATAAATTCAATTTCCTGATTTCATATTCAATTTTCATGATAAAAAATAGTTTTTATTACTGTTGTGTTATATTGCTTTCCAGCATATGCTGATTATTAAATAAAGGGTTTAAAATATAAAGATAGGAAGTAATTTGTTTTGCAACTGAATAGTGTTTCAAAGTCAATGAATTTGTTCTTAGGTTTGATTCTTTGCAAATATGAGAAACTCATGGGAACATTTGTATTAGCTGTTTAAGATAATATAAAACAACTTTAATTTCTTCTGGGAGCTCTCTATAAATTTATACCATAGTTGCATTTGGCTAATGATTTCAGTTCCAGTCATGCAAATCATTAGTTCTGAAAATTCTCAGATTAAAATTCATATTACTCGAGAAAAAAAAAAAAATTGTTACAGATGGTTTCTGAAGTTATTGCAATGCAAGATGTTAACAATATTTTCTTCCATTATTTAGCCTTGTGTTCACTTTGTGCCACACAGTGAATATAAAGAAAATTATCTGTTTCTTCTCAACTTGTCTTTAGGCTTTACACACATACACACGTGACAGAAAGTTGTTGTTTTTAATTGAATTTATATGTGCATCACAGAAAAATGATAATCTTTTCTATTGATCTGAGGCCATGCAAATGTTTGTTCTTAAAAGGTTTAGAACTTAAATTTTGTCTCAAAAATTGATCTCACAGTGTTCTTTAAAATCTCTAGATCAAAGGCACTTTGGAAACCACTTATCTAATAGTACTAGAAGACCAATGCTTTCAAACTTTAAGACTTAAATGAAGTGTTCAGTTCCACAGACAGCTGAGCTGATTACTTGCTGTGGCTGAAAGGAGGAGGGCTTCCTTCACTTTTTTGTCTTCCAGTTCCCCCTCTCTCCATTTCTCCTCTCTCCTTTTCTCTTACCTCAGCCCAGCCTCCTTTCTCCATCTTCCTTCCTTTAGCCCTTCCCCATTTCTGACCATCTGGTCCATCCTCCCCACTGCCCTACCTTATTTCAGCTCTAGTGCTCCTCTAGACCTCATCCATAGTGGCAACAATGAGTTTTTACTGACCCACCTTGTGGAAATGAGCTCTGAGGTGCATCGGTATCAATAGACTTATGAGACACACAAGTGACAAAAGTTTTGGGAGCATTGTGTCACCAATAGTCACCCACAAAACCTACTGTAACTTAGAGGTCAAGTATCCTACTGATAGAAAGTTTATGAATGTTTCTGAGTTCTTCAAACAGAGTGTTGTGGTTTTCTGCACTTCATAGTATAGAGAAAATAAAAAGCAAGAGTCTTCCTGCATCTCTGATTTGTCACTTAGAGCAATTTCAAAGAAATAATGCTCATCTGTGTCCAGCCCTGACTAATGAAATTATTTTCAGTGTGAGCATTTTTACTCTCCATCAGCCTTTGTGGATGGCTTCCTGTAAAACAAAGATGGCGTATTCAGTACAAAATTTAATAAATGGGGAAGAACAGTTACAAGGATTTGTTCTCCCCATTATAATGTGCCTGGCAACTAAGGGCAGGAAAAATTTGATTGCAACAAGAAACTCCTAATGAGTTTGCCAACATACTGTCCCCAGTATGACTTCCTAATGAGGCTGAGACACTGTGATTGGGGGTGATATTATATTTATTCTACACACAGAAAGACATTAGCAACCCGTCAGAAAGATTAAGTTCCTTCCTAGCAGTATTAATGGATGGAAAATGAAGATTTTTTTTTTACACAAAGAAAACAAATTAAGTAACAAATACAGGAACATTTGGTTCAAATCAACACTTTTCCATCCAAGAAGATTTTTGCATATTTTTGTTCTTCTATAATTTAAAAACTAGACCAATTTATTTTTTCCTTTAAAATGATGCCCTGAGCAACCACCTTACTCAGCCCAACAAAATCCCACAGTAAGTTCTTTAAAATGATATTCTCCACCTAAATGAAAAAGAATCATACCTTCCCTTTGCCTAAAGGAACCTAAACATACTGAAACACCTGATAATCAACCACACCTTCAACTAGTTTCAGTTAATGCAATTTAGAAGTTAATGCAATGTGTTTTAAAATATTGTACGTGTCTTGCTTGCCTTATGGTTAGCAAGCATTTAGACATTTATATTTTTAGGCTTCTACAAGAATCAGAATTCGGCTTCTCATCTTTTTCTTAATTGAAAGCCATACTTCTCAGAAAATGAAAGCAATCCATGAAAGTCTAAGGGAACAACAAATATTCTTAATAAGATTATTAATAAGATCACAATAATTAATTATATAAATAAATAATTAATTGAAATATTTTTTTGTGATTATAGAAAGCAATAAAAAAGTAATTCTTTCATAAACATTGGCTCACTTCTAAATGAACATGGTAGTATTTGAAACCTATCAATGTCAGCAAGATGTTTTTCTGGCCACTGGAGCTCTGGGCAGTGATGTGACCAAGCAGGGCAGGGATGTCAGCAGCTGGAGACCATCAAGCTTGCAGCATCACAGGGGCAGGGACTGGTGGCCCCGGGCAAGGCTGAAATGGGGCTACTGATCCCATGGGCAGGGCTGGTGGAGGCCCTCGGGGGTACTGCTGAGGGCCAATAAATCTTGTTGATGCACTCAGGGCCTTTACAGACATGTGTGGGCTTTCCTTTGATGGCCAGTAGACGTCTTTTCACAGTTGCGTTAGCTGCCTTGAACAGAGATCAAGGTCCATATTGACATGGGAGAAAAATGCTTTCTTCCTCTCTTGTTTTGAGATAGAGTTGGAGGAAATCACTGGCATGGGAAAACTTCTACAGCTTGTACTGTATCTGTTCTACAGATAAAGTATAAGTTATTTTTTTTGTATTACATTAAATACAAGATACATTGTGGAGATCAAGGAAAAACTCTGAAATCACTTGCTAGAAGTGACTGTTTCTGTCATAATGCGAGCATATATCATGTCTTTTGTACTGTACAATAAGGGCTAAATAACAATTGGTGTTGTAGTGAGGATTTGGTTTTTCAAGAATATAGTTGATGAGCAGTAACAGATGCTCGGAAAGGGATTTTCCTGAGCTAGTGCAGCTCCAGGAGCAGGGGTAATGCAGCACCCAATTCCAACGTGGGTGTAACTGAACAAAAGTTTAAAAGAACATTAAAGGGAAGAAGAAAACTTCTTTAATGGATATATAAGCTTAAACATATTTTGTGAATGATCACATATAGTAGTCGTCAGAAGGCATTGTCATCATCCAGTCTTGTTCAATATATTCATCAATGACCTGGATGAGGGCACAGAGTGTGCCCTCAGCAAGTTTGCTGATGACACAAAACTGGGAGGGGTGGCTGACACACCAGAAGGCTGTGCTGCCATTTGGTGAGACCTGGACAGTCTGGAGAGCTGGGCAGAGAGGAACCTGATGAAATTCAACAAGGGCAAGTGTAGGGTCCTGCACTTGGGGAGGAATAACCCCATGCACCAGTACAGGTTAGGGGCTGACCTGCTGGAAAGCAGCTCTGCAGAGAGGCACCTGGGAGTCCTGGTGGACAAAAAATTGACCATGAGACAGCAATGCACCCTTGTGGCCAAGAAGGCCAGTGGTCTCTTGGGGTGCATTAGGAAGAGTGTGGCCAGCAGGTTGAGGGAGGTTACCCTCCACCTCTACTCTGCCCTGGTGAGGCCGCATCTGGAGTACTGTGTTCAGTTCTGGGCTCCCCAGTTCAAGAAGGACAGGGAACTACTGGATAGAGTCCAGCGGAGGGCTGCAAAGATGATGAAGGGAATGGAGCACCTCTCTTAGGAGGAAAGGCTGAGAGACCTGGGTTTGTTTAGCCTGCAGAAGACTGAGAGGGGATCTTATCAATGCTTATAAATACCTAAAGGGTGGGTGTCAAGAGGATGGGGACAGACTCTTTTTAGTGGTGCCCAGTGACAGGACGAGGGGCAATGGGCACAAGCTGGAACACAGGAAGTTCCATCTGAACATGTGGAAAAACTTCTTTCCTGTGAGAGTGGCAGAGCACTGGAACGGGCTGCCCAGAGAGGCTGTGGAGTCTCCTTCTCTGGAGATATTCAAAGCCTGCCTGGAAGTGTTCCTGTCCAGCCTGCTGTAGGTGAACCTGCTTTGACAGGGGGGTTGGACTAGATGATCTCTGAAGGTCCCTTCCAACCCCTATGATTCTGTGATTCTATGAAACGTGCTCAGCAGCAGGAGCTACATTACTTACACAAGAACAGTTAGAGGAACACTTCTGAGATCAGAGTGTCAAGATCCCAGAAGTGTGCAATGGCAGAAGTCTTTGTCATGTCAGCTGATGGCCTCTTGTGCTTGTGTTATAAGATAGTGTTTAATTACAAGCCCACCATCCCATTCAATTTGCAGAATAAGCATGGCTTATCTAAAGTGAGATTCATCCTGCTTTTCCATAACTATTTACAAATTAGAGATCTAGTCTAAGCTAAATGTGTAAGTTCCCTTTCAAGTCACTGGAGTATAATAGTCATCTCCAGAGGGTAATATGTGTCCCACCTGAAGATGGATGCCTAGGATTTTCAGAAAGGAAAACTTCTCAGTAGTGTCTTCATAGACTGAATTTTGATAATTTTGATAGACTTGAAATCTAATATTTAAATCACTAAAGTTAATGAGGCCTGTTCCCTCCTTAGTACAAAGGAGAGTTTCCTTTTCTATGTTCTAGCTCCTGGCTAGACCAAAGCAAGGGGAGCAGAAGATACAAAGTCTTTCTGAAATACAGTCTCCCGTAGGTGGCACATGTGCAGTTTGATCAGTCTGAGGAGCTGCAAGTGGTTTGGCTATTCAGTGACGCTAGACTTTTCATGGATTGTAGCTCATTTTCTAGTGAGGCTTCACCAGTATGCACAAACTGAGATAATTTTTTTCTCACTGGCCAGTCAGACTCTTCCCTGACAAAAAATTGACCCCTAAATAAAGGTCAAGCTCCTGCACTAAAACCTGGAGAAAACAGAATGTTCAATGAAAAGATTGTCAGGCCTGTATTTTAAGATGGGTAAAACAGTGTGATTCCCTAACTTTATTCTCAGAAATGTCTGACTCATTAGGGCTGAAACTTTCCAAAGAAATAGCATTGTGCAAACACCAGATATGGGAAAATTTCCTTGTAAGCAATTGAAGCTTGCATAATCTTAAGAGCTCAAACCCATGGTCTTTTAATAGCATATATGGCCCCATCTGTAACAGAATTTATTCCAGCTGCTTGTACTGTGATGAATCCCAAAATATGCAAAGGATTACCCAGCCGTCTGGCAGACCCCCCTGACTTTCATTATGTCCTGAACATTCAAAGTATATTGAGAGAGTTTCAGTGAGCATCCTGTTCTCCAGAGATTTAAACAACCCTCCAGTCTTTTGCAGGCAGATATGAACTCACTCTCACGACATTCTAAGTCAGCTGGGAGCCGTGCTGATGTTTTAGCACATTGTTGAGCCCAAGCTGATATACTCTCACAGGGTTTATTAGCTTTGCCCCTTGACAAAAGCTTTACATAGCTTCTAGCTTGGAGATGGCTTGTCTCCAGTCTCCCCAGACCGTGTCTGCCTGCAGAATCAGTGTAGAGGTGCCCATGGGAAAGAAGTTTAAGAAGTGCTGCCTGTCTTGTACACAGGGGAGGCTGCTGAGACAGTGCTTATAATGTGAATAGTAAACTTGCTTACAGCTGTGAGATTTCCCTTTGGCAGCTTAGAGGGAACTGGCTGCAATCATAAATGCACACTGTGCAAATGGTACTGTATTAACTCATTATAATGGTTTCTAGTTTGTTACTAGCCGGCACCGTTATGCACACTGCACAGAAACTGGATTATCAGGAAGAGTGAAAACCCGTCATGGGACAGCTATGTCCCATTAAATCCGACAAACTAAATAACTTGCAATGGCTTTCAGAGCATGTATTATTTATTTTCAGTCATACAGTCTCCCTCAGCTATTTTTCAGATTTGACCTGCACTGCGGAGTTTTGCCAGCAGAGTTACTTCAGCTGCAAGTGTGAAAATAATCATACTCCCTTGCTGATAGAGCCGTGTCTGCAGGAGAGAGCTTTTGTTAGCTTGATTAATGTTGCAGGAAGAAAAAAACATAACCAAGTTGACAGAAAGCCCCTCCTCAACGAATGCCCACTGCATCTTCACTACGCTGCTGTGCCAGAATAGCCTGTGCTCAAACTGGGGTGTCAACAGAGGCTCTGTAGAAGAGACAAGCTCTGAGAGATAAACAATCTTTAAAAAGCAGCCAAAATGGAACCTACATGTAAAGGAGGAATAATAATTTTGCTTATTAAGCATCCGAGAGAGGGTTACACATTCTGTGAAATCCTGGATGTGTTGAATTCAATAGCAAAGGCCTTGTTCTTGTGGTCACAGAACTAAATGCAGGATTCAGGCTGAAATTTATTCTTTGGCTCATACAGTCTCTGTAGAACTAACCTGTTTATCTCTTCACATTATATCTTTTTTTGTTTTCCAAAAAACTCCTAGTATTTAATTCTTTAATATATTGAACTACAATATTTATTCTTCATTTCTGCTTATTGGAATGCCAATATGCTCTCTTCCCTTATTGTTGCTTTATTAATGCGCTGTTTTATCAAGATAATGGAAATCATTAGCACAAGAAAAATATCCATGGACAACAGTGAGCTTGTAGGGATTAATCATCTTTCTTATCCTTTGAGAGTTTGTTTTTAATTCAGGGAAATCTCTTAGGCTGAATGGACTGGGGGGATGGACTGAGTGTCAGATGAAGCCAGAAAAGTCAAATAATAATTCAAAAATGAACATTACTCTACACAGTGAACACAAAGATAACAGACTGAACAGAGAAGAGGTGTGGAATATGCTTTGCAGATAACTACCCACTGGGTCCTGGCTGCAGCTCATTGCAATACACTGCAGTTCTGTCTTCATTAAAATTGCTTGATTTCCTGAGATGTGTAAGTTGTGCTTATCTTCCTACTGGGACAACATATAAAGGCTCGCTTCCTCAGTGGTGTTAGTCTTCTGTGCATATGTCAAGTCAGTGTTTAATGCCTTCAGGTAGTCCCAGGGTACTCCTCAGGTTGCTTGAAGGCCTCAGAGCTAAACCTTAAAGTAATTAAAAAATGAAGACCAAACTATATTAAAGGCTGGATTTCAGTCTATGAAGAGAGCTGATCTTCTGGGACAATGCAGCTTACAAATCAGAAGGTAAAACACACAGAGCTGGGAGATTGGACAGCCTCAGGATCACACACAATTTTTCTTCCTGAGGAAGCCTCTTCACATGCCTCTTCACAGTCCTCAATTTTGTAGTTGAAAAAATAATAGTAACAAAAATACACTATCCTAAGGGTAGATGTGTGTACTGAAACCTGAGAGAGATCAGGTACTTCATGAAACCCACTGAGTTCTTCATTGCTGGAAATCCAGGTTACAAGTGAAAGTTGTTTAGCTATGGCAGTGATAGGTAGGATTTTAAACCCCCAGATAACTTGACATGAATTAGGAATAATGATGGCTTGAAAATAAAAGAGGGAAGATTTAGACTAGATACAAGGAAGAATTTTTTTACAATGAGGGTGGTGAAACACTGGAAGAGGTTGCCCAGAGAGGTGGCAGATGCCCCATCCCTGGACACATTCAAGGTCAGGTTTTTTGGGGCTCTGAGCAACCTGATCCAGTTGAAGATGTCCCTGCTCGTTGCAAGGGAAGTTGGACAAGATCCTTTCAAAGGTCCCTTCCAACCCAAACTATTCTATGATTCTATAATATTATTTTGTGACTTTTATTGTATTTATATGAAATATGAATGGTACCGTGTCAATTGCTTATGTTTTTGTCTGTTAGATTTATAATGACATCATACAGATAATTACACTCAGCTAACAGGGTGATTAACAAATCTTATGTCTCAGGGTGGTAAAGGATGAGTAGGACTGAATACAGAAGAAGTCCCAGTTTTGAACACTGGTCTTTCATCAGAGACCATCAGAGGTCATTTATCTGCTTCATTGTACTTTATCCGGCATCTGTCATTTGAATAGTATCCTTTAAATTTTTACATACCTATTGCCAAGGATCACTGACTAGGAAAAAGAGTAAAATTCATATCTGTATAATAGTTCATTGGAGGAAATTATTCAAATTGAATTAATTATATTAACTTCTGTTGGAGATGTTAAAAGCTGTGGCTTTTGAAATTGAGGAACTATAATTTGTATTTGAACTGAGATTTGAGAAAAACAAGCAAGAGCAATATATAAACTCATAGGTTAGTCAAACGGAAAGGCAGGTGAATGTCATCTAATATACTAATTCTGTAGTCACAATTAAATCATAAAATTTAAAGTTAATAACAACAACCTTACAGCTGCTTTCCATCCTGAACATTTTCTCCGGAAATTACAGAGACATGATTAAGCTAACATACCCATACTAATATAACTGTCTATATAGATGCATATCCCAGTGTGAGAGTTGCTTTTTTTGGTCTGGCTGAAATCAGTTCTGAAGGAATTAATGCCAAAGCTGGAAAAAAGCCCTCTTATAATGAGATGAAAGTGTCCACATATGAATTTGTATTAGTGCCTTTGTAACACTTTAGAGTCACAGCTTACCTTTTATTACCATAATTTTCCATGTGAACAACCTGCAATCTTCTGTCAAATGCCAGTAGCATTAACACAATCTGAGTTCAGTCTTGCATGAGGGTCCTATTCTAAAATAAATTCAGCTGTGTTTCAAGCTGTTCCCTGCATTTCCATTCTTTTTTTTTCTTGTTCTGGGAAACTATGCTAAAAGCTGACTAGTCACATTTTTTGACTTACACTGCTGACATGTAAGTTCTTTTAGAGCTTAGGGTATTTTATGCCTTCTATTACAGTGTTTCATTCTTCTTCAAGTGAAAATGTGGATTTACATATAGTGTGTCTAAAATGGTCTGGCCAATTGAATAAATACTGCTGTGTACATACAAGAATATTAAGTTGCTTAAACAAACCTGTAAAAGCATCTTAGTTGATCTAGGAGAAAAACATTTGTGAATCTAGCGTCATGTTTGTTTCTCTGTGTTGATGAGGACATGTACTGGTTAAAGTAAGTAAATCTGCATGTGCATTTGCACAGTAATATGATTCCATAGTAATCCTGGGAAGACCTGAGGGATGTGTGTTTCAGGTATTGTGGAGTAAGTGTCATCTTATATTTGCAGACACCTGCAACATGTACCACCAGAGCTGTTCATGCACAGGCTGTATTCTTCAGGTCACCAGAGCATCAAGCAGAAGGCAACAGTGGTGCCTCCCAAGGAGCACATGCAAGTGATTCCAGCATTCTCAACACTTTATTAGTTGCCATTGCACTTTTAGATGTGATGCTTTATCAACTGTATCAAGATACATGTAACAGCAAGGCTGTCATAAAAAAGAGGTCTCTCTGTCTCTTTTCTGTCCTGGATACACATGAATCAGCCCATGTGGATCATATTAGTGATGTCTTCACTCTTGGGATACCAGAAGGGAGATTTTCATAGCTGCCTTGTTGAGTTCCAGGGCCCAAGTCCCTGAAGGCTCTTGAGAATCCTTTCAGAGTCTGGACTATGTGCCATGTGCCCTAAAAATAGCTGGAAGCTGACTTTTCCTTTACTTTCATATCAGTTGCTTTTCCAGATGTCTGGCAGCCTTGACAGTTGATGCAAGAACATCAGCCATTGTGCACATGCTGTACAGCTGCTCGGCAAAGTTCTGCACCTGTGCATGGTGAGCCTGCACTAACTGACTCAGTATGACAGCAGCCTGCTCATCACGTATGCACATCAGCTGTGAGAAACCACCACACAGGCCCTCATCCAGCATTGCTCAGGGCTTCCCAGTTCCCTCTGACACCCTCCAGTCGGATCTCTTAGCCACGCTTTTTCTAATCAAAGGCAAATTGCCTTTAGATCCAGTAGTTCAGCATGCCTTTTCATCCACTTCAGGGACTTCCGTACTCATAGAAGGAGTTTTGCTCTAACTGCAATGCTGTGATGCACAGCCTCGAGAGAGATGTGGGCAATATCTGGCTGGGGAGGTGCTGATGATACCATACACCGGCTGGCTGGCTTACTCAGCCCCACCAAAGGTTGTCACCCTGTTGCAAAGCTGGCAGAAGTGCGGGCTCTTTAGTTCCTTCACTTAGCAGCCTGGTGTTGTGGCTCAAGCCCATCTTTGTTGATAGTTTAAGGATTTGCTCTGGAGGAGTCAAAATATGTGCACATACCACAGTCTGCCAACTCTTCTCTGAGGAAAATAGCCTCTGGCAGAAGAGAAGAGACAGTTTTGAGACAGATTATTGTAAAGTGCTTCGGCAGGACTCACTACAGCTCTTCTGTTAAAGCCCTCTGTGGTACTGATGTGGAGGAGTCCTGCAGACTTCTGTAGGAAGAAGAATAAAGTCCCATTTTATGTACAGTGACAATATATCTTTCTGATGTAAGCCCCACATTCCTAGGTGTACTGGGAAAACATAGTCATTGTGGATACTGGGTTTCAGTGATGAAAGTTACAGCTGACTCATTATTTCATTATTTACCTCATTATTCTGTGAATAAAACAAGCCATATTTAAGACTGTAGGAAAAAAAGGAGTAACCTGGTTTATTTCAGTTATAGAATGTTTCTGTAATGCCTCAGAGAGATGAACATAGCTTTGGCCCTTTCATAGTTTCAAATAATTTATTCTTCCTTAATTACATAATTTGCTAAAACTTATAATGAAATGATAAAGCTAATTTCATTTTTTACTGATAGAGTGGAAGAGGTGAAAGTAATTTCCAGTTACTGCAGCAAAGCACCAGGATCTATTTAGAGAAATAAATTGATTTAGATGCCATAAAAAGTGGCAGCACAAAGTCGAAACATTACTCATACTGTTAAATAATTTAGCTAGTAATTTCTGTCTCACTTGAGTATATCTGACTTGCTGCACTTCAGGATTTATATTTGTAGGCTTTTGATCTCTCTGGGCTGACTGCCTTTTACATCCTTCCCACAAAACTCAAAGGAACATCTTTGAAACGAAGGCTATGCCTCAAAATGCTTCTGTTTCTTTTTCCTATTCACTTCAGATCCAAAGGGACAAGGCCATTCAGAAGCGTGAAGCATTTTTTCACCAACCATAATATTATTCTGGACAGCTCTTCCTGCAGGAAAGGCTGTTGTTTCTCTGAGTGAGATTTCCAACAGTTTGATGGATCTCTCACAGCAATTATGATGTCTTGCAGTCCGTTTCTCTGAGAAAACGTGACTTGACTGCGGCGAAAGAGAGCGCTGGTCCCTTACCTACCTGCTGTCTATTTACGGACAGTAGCTAATTTTAACTATGATGTAAGTGAAATCCAGTGTCTGATCCAATATAGTCAGGATGAGTTACCTAGTTTCTTAATCGCATGTCTATTTTGAACTCCACTGTGGCTGTTAAAGGTAAATGAATATAATGAATAATCTCTGGACTTGAAGTTGATGGTTGCCTTGGGACCAGTGGTGTTATTATAGTCATCATGAACAAACCACAGGCATTTCCATTCGTGTTATATATTCACTTTATTTATATATATCTATATGTATGCTTCAAATAGCAAATTAAGTTACAAAGTTGAGAAAATTTCTGAGATAAACTAGGTTAAGACAAAAAATAACCATTAAATTTGTGAAATAAACTCATTATTAGATTGATTCCACAGTCAAGTAAGAAGTCAAGTGTTGTTTGGCAGTTTATTTTTGTTCAGTGGTAAGTGAAGGAAGAAATTAAAGGAAAAATTGAGAAAGTAATTAAAGTAAAAACCTAAAATGCCAATATTAGTGAGTATGAATTACAAATTAGAAAAAAGGAAATGTCAATAAGGAGAGATAAAGATATCAGAACAAATGAGACTGGAAGTACTGAGAACAAAAATAATACCTTCTCAAGGATATTAAGGAGAATATAAAATGTAACTGGTACCCATTGCCACAAGGACATGGAAATTTTTGAAAAGCAAGAGGAAAACCTGTTTGTTCAATAAATGGTTTTGTCTTCCGTTGGAAAACAAGCAGAGGAATCTAGTCATAACACATGAGGATGGCAAAAAATACTTTGCAGTCTGCTGGAGTGAAGGGAATCGTACTGACTCTAGATGGTGTCCAGTGGTCCAGCCTGTGCTAGTCCGCTGTGCCCTCTCTCCAGTCAAGGGCTGATACTCCAGAGTGGGGTTTATTCCACTCTCTGTACTGGGGACTGTAGTGTTCAAATTACCACCAGGCCTCAGGTGGGTAACCAGGCAATGTTTGCACATTATGTTGCCCTTTACTGATAATAAAGCAATCCCTGCGTTTGCAGTGGTACAGGCTACCATGATGCTCTGTTGTGCATGGGCAGCTCTGCAGCAGGGGAGGCTGCACGGCTCGAGGGGCTCGCTGCAGGACAGGTGGGCACACTCCGACCATAGCTCCACCTCTGCAGCTTCAACACATTCTGTTCCTGGTTAAATTACATGACCTCCCCCCGCAATACAATGAATGATTTGGTCTTGCACGGAAGGTGCCCCTTTTGTTTTAGCAGCTGTCAAGATAATAGTCTTTGACAGTATAACCATTGCCTGTTCAGGCAGAGCTCATCATTCCTCAAGGTACCGTATCCTGATGGTGTTTTCCAGGTGTGGCTTTGTGGTAGCGTCAGCACTTTGCAGTCTCTTCAGTCACATATGCATTGTTGTTTTAGGATCTCTGAAAATTCACTTTACACAGCACTTTTTCCAAGAATATAGGTATACATGTATATAATGCTTTGTCATCTATGTGTTATTAATAGATGTGTTTTTACAGCCATTTACTGCCATGAGCTCAATTTTATTTGCTTAAGGCTACAGTAATTCTCTCCTTGATGGTGACCTGTTCAAATCACAATTTCCTTAGGAGCGCAGTTGGTCAAACTGTTCACTCCCCAGTCTGCACATAATCACTGGCCTCTTGAGGAAACATTCTGGTTTTGCTTCATAAAGTATTGATTTTTCAGTGCCTTGTTGAAAATAACCTTGAGATATCATATTTAACAAATTACCACTATAGTACATAATGCCATAACCTGCATTGCTAATAGTTCAATAATGGATGAAATAGTACATATAACAGACAAAATGTTGTAGGACTGTAGAACAGCCTGTCCCACCGAGACTTACTAAATACTGCCTCATTCTCTGATGCCCATATTTTAATTTCTTGCTGATTATATTCAGTTTTTTTCTTGCTTTTTTGAGAATGCTGCTGATTGGTTTAGTATGGATTCACAACAAAAAGCTTCATTCCACAACTTCTTCCATTCAGGTCCTGTTGTTCCTGTTACAGCAGTAATTGTCATCCACTGGTGTCGAGGGTTATGTGTTATTTTCAGTCATTCCGGTTGGATGATGCTGTTTGGTTGTACACCTAAAACCTGAAAGTACTGACCACAATACCCTTGTAAAGCATGAGTTTCAGTTTTAAAATACAGTCTTGCTCTGAAGACACCACAATATATGCTTTTTTTCAGGCCCTACCAGTTGACTTTCAGATCAGAAGAATTCTTTGTGGTGAGCATTTGCTTCCATTTCTCTACAGCAAGAATATCATTGTTATACCTTTCTGAAACTACCCAGTCAACTCCTTCTTGAGGAACGCCTGGTTTACAGGAGGCCTGGATTTTACCAGTCCAAGGGTCATCAGATTATGTGTCATCCTTTCATGTATCTGCAATACAGCTCCACACAGATCACAGTGTTGTAAAGCTGCACTTAGTGGCTTATAGTCTTCTAACATACAGTTTAGGATGGTGGAGTTTTCTGTGCTTAAGAAAGTCAACTTTGCTTCTATTTATCCTTGCAATAATGCATTTTAATATCAGCAAGTCACATCAGCCTGGTGATATTGCAATCAGATTCATCTGCTATTTGTATAGCATTTGAAACTAATGAGAACACAGCTTTTTCAAGGTGCAATAATTCTCCTTGGCTGTGTATTGAAGCCTGTAGTCTTTCATTTCTCTGTAGGAAGGCTTTAATCCCATCATTGACCATCAGCGATAATTTATCCCAGATGGATTCAAGGTCTGCAGTATCCAGTGTTCCATTCACTACACCTAAATTTCCTAATAAAGCACTTAAAATGCTACCTTTCCCTTTCACTTTCAAATATTTCTCAATCCGTTGCTTAAACAGGTTTTGCTCAGCATATATTGCAGTCGAATAATTAGGAAATTTAATGGAATAGTTGCTTGAGTTAATTTGAACCATATGTAACTCTCTACTCCAGATTTGAAAGACCTTCTGACTTTCCATAGTGTCTTTAGGAACCTGGGCTTCTGAGGACTTTGTTTCTAAAACAGTAGTTGGTATTTGCCCAATAAAAGGAAACAGTGCAAGCAGATGGAGATGGTCTGTGAGCATGGGTAGGTCCAGCACTGGTACAAAGCAATATCTGCCTTGGTCTGTTCATGAGTAAGGCTATTCTGGCAAAGCTAAACATTACATGGAGTTAGGACTGTGTGATGGTGGCTGAGGCAGCTGAGGCAGAGCAAGGGGTGCACAGCTGGCTAGCAGGAGCAATTATAAGTGCTTTACTACCTCAAAAACCAATCGGGCTGCAGTGTGGAGGTTTTTGGCCCAGGTTACAGGCTGACTCCATAGGCCCCCTTTGGATCACCACTTGGGAAAACCAGCACTGTTTCGTTATTTTCACCCACTTACAAAGTGGATGGAAGCCATTCCTGTGAAAAGAGCTGTCACACAGCTGCGGTGCAATTATGTGGCATTTTATCAATGGAGAATTCCCAAGGAAGCCATGTCAAGAGCAAATAATGAAAGAATTGCGCACAATCTTATGAATCAAGAGAAAATCCTGCGTAGCATGACAACCCCAAAGTTCTGGACAAGCGGAATATTCCTGCAGAATGAGCAAGGAAACTTAGAAAATTAGTAAAAGCTAGCAATAAAAATTTGGTTGAGGGGCTACTATACTCATGGCCCTAAGGGCAACCACTGTGGTTTTATTGGTATATGCTTCCTGAGACTCTGATTTGAAGAGAACTGAAAACGATAGCTGTATCCAGAGTTGCTTGTTGAATGGGAGTCTTAGCTGAAATCTTGAAATTATAAATGGTTTGGTTTAGAATTTGAAGAATGAAGTTTCACATCTGCAACACTGGAATTATATCATTTTGGCATCATTTTGTTTAGGTGATTTCCAGTCAAGGTACCTGTGGAAATATCCTGAAGTGTTTAAAAGTTAAAATCAGTGGGCTACCTGATGATTAAGGTCAACATAGGTATTGTACAAAGTCTAATTCATTTTGAATGTAAAAAGTGAGACACAGATAGTTAGTAATCACTGATGTAGATACATATAACAACCACACCAGTTTTCCTACTGAAGTCCCTAATTCCTTTGCTATTGCTCTAAGCTCAGTGGCAGCTAATTCAACTTTAACCCTGATTTGTACTGTGTCTGCTGTTCCAGCTAATTTATTTTTCAGTTGATTTTTTTTTAGATGAAATCTTTTTGATGTCTCCTTGTATTTCATAGTATAATCCAAGCAACAGCCTGCACCTCACTTAATTTTTGGCTTAACTCACTCCCTCTTCTGGGAAGTGTCTGCCCTGTTCCATACTGGTGTCCTTTTCCTGGAAAACTCATAGCATAGCTGCTGTCCTTAATCCTTTTGTGATTGCATCACATTCCCAATTATGTTTGGGCTTGGATCCTGTTTCAGCTTGCTTCCCAAACACTCTAGTGCTGGAACTGCTCATCCAATAAGCTCTTTGGATGTCCGTAACTTGATTCTCATTAATATCCAAGCCTTCAAAAATATGTTCTGGATTTCCTACCTGCCCATGGAAAGCATCCTCTGTCTGCAGATTAGGACCCCACTGGATCATGATTCTATTTGTGTTATGGTTTGAGAAACCCGTAACAGTTTATTGTTGTTTAGACAATTATTCTATCACCTGATGACCCCTCCCCACCCGGGAAGGGAAATAGAGGAAAACAAGGAAACATGAGGATTGAAATATAAATAGATTTAATAGGATAAGACTAAATAATTAACAATAATACTAAAGAACCAGTATTGACCCCAATACTAATATAAAATAGACAAGGATTATACTAAGCCAATTATACCAGTAGGTGCGCTCCCAGCAGTAGACAGCAAATGTCAGACACTACCAGTGCTACGGCTTTGGGAAGAAGGGAAGGCCTCAGGGGTCCAGCATGGGGTCAAGAAGTTCTCTGGACTGCTGCCATTAAGGGAGAGACAGACTATGCAGCAAAATTTCTAATTTATATTGAATGTGATGTTCACAGTATGAAATAATCCCGTTGGCCAGCCTGGGTCAAGTGCCCAGGTCTTGCTCCTCCTCATCCCTGCACCTGACAAGGCTCGAAAACACCAAGACCTTGAATCCCACATAGCATTGCTGGCGATAAAGTAAATATTTTCATAAATTCAGACACTGCAGTCTTCTAAAAGTGCAGTTTTCCCAAGCATTAGAAGAGAAAGTAGTCCTGTGTCACTCAAACCAGGACAAATTGGCAAGGAATTTTTCCCATCTTAGAGATGGCAAGGCAAAGGTGGTGATCCTTTCAATTTGTTGCTTATACTCCCCTCTTCCCATTACTAGGCTGGTTACTGTAATACTGCATATTCAGCAATTTTCTACTGCGGGGCTTGTTTGGGTACATGGGCCTGGATTGCAGTCAGAATGAAACAATATCTCTTTCCTCTTCCTCAGAGTTTCAGGAAAAGCTTAATTCACCATTCTGCCCACATTCTCCACCAAGCACAGCAGCCAAATTACCTCTGGGCCTCAGGTGGAACAGCAGGCAATGTGTGCACATTAAGTTGCCCTTTAATGATAATAAAGCTGGGGGGGTCACTGCAGGGCAGGCGGGCACAGTCTGACCATAGCTCCACCTCTGCATCAGCTAGGGGCAGCTTTAACAGATCCTGTGTGTGTTTGAAGTTATGTGACCCCCTTACAACTTCCACAGAAGCTGTCTGTTTTTCTTTAGCAGGTGTCAAGGTAATGGCATAAACTGGCATAAAAAATATGCCTTAATGGTATAATTTGTTTGGTGACATACGCAGTTCTGTTTTAGAGTTCCTGAAAATTCCCTTTACACAGAATTGTATGCAAGAATATAGGTGTCTATGTATGTAACCTTTAAACCTAGTGTTATTAATATTTATGTATTTACATCAATGCTATTGATATATGTTTAAATTTATTTGATTCTCTTCAGAAGAATTGGAACCAAATGGCTCTAAATGGGGATTTTATGTTTCTTTCTCTATTATGGGAATCCTAGGTAACTTAGCTAATTTTAAATGAATTTAGGTGAGATGAATCACACTATTAGTAGACGATGTGGATGTTAAATGATATGTCTTAGCAGAAGAATATTTCCCATTGGCAAACCTAGATAGCTTACACCCAGGATTCCTAAAGCAATGACTTTTAGGATTGTCTCCTGGAAATGTAAGGCTTGAATTAGTCTTTGCATGTGGATGATTCTGAAGATCAAAAGCATAGTAGTATTTTATGAGTATTCAAAATGTTCAAGGGGGAAAAGAAGGTAACACAAGGCTTGCTATATAACATCAGTTCTCGGCAAAATAGTGGAAAAATGATAAAGATTCTGTTGATAAATTACAAGAGAAAGGTTTATAATTCAGCTTGGTAAACATAATTTTATGAAAAACAGGCTTTGTCAAATGTATTTGATTTCCTTCTTATAATTAGAGTTGATAAAGTTAAGTAGATAATGGACTTCTATAAAGCATTTCATTTACTCTAAATGACATGCTGATAAAAATATTAGGACTATGCAGTATCAACAAAGTACATCTGAAATGGATTAAGAACTGGCTCACAGGACTCAAACAGTACTTGTCAGCGGGGAGTTATTACCAATGATGACATTTTTAGGAAGGTTCTCTAGTGATTAGACATAGTTCTTAATCAGCTTCATTTTCATCACCTCTGTGTTCTTCATCATTTTCAATTGATTAGCAGAAAGAAGTAAAAAATAAAATTGGTGGTTATAACATTTGTGAATAGTCCAAAGTGGTAAAGAACGTGAAAAACAAGTCACCCAAACAGAGTATTCTGGGAGTATACAGAGTATACAAGGGAGAAAGTTGAGCTCAATGAAACACATCGTACTTTAACACAAATTGCTAGAAGGGCATATGATGAGGAATAAGACTGTAGATCTTAACAGAAGAGAGTCTGTGTCCTGGAAAGCAAAGGGAGGTTTTAGTGGAGAGGCAGCATGGTCTCCCTCTGTGAATTGCTATAGCAAAAGGTTTATGGTGTATAAAAACCGGAACTATAAGCGGGGAATATGGAGATGATTTTACATCTCTACACAAAATTCCTAGTGTATGCAGTTGTGATATTAACACTTTAAAAAAGATAGCTGAAAGAACAGAGAGGGGGAGAGAAGAACCACAGAAGTGACTCTAAGGTTGAAGAAAATATTTTACTGTAGCAGACATCTTTGTTGGACAGTCATAGTCATCAGTGCCCCTGAACACTTCTCCTTCAATAGCGTAGTTCTGTCAATCAAGATTTTTGGTGCCCTCAAACGAGATTTATAGTTATTTATACAATTTCTAAAACAAGATTTTATACTGGCGCCCTCAAAAGAGTTCTTTATATATATTTCTACACATACATGTATACATATATATATGTATTCCTGATCTATATAGGATGAAGGCCAGACACTTTCCTTTGGTTTGCTACTCTTACACTTCCCAGGAACATACTAACCACTGCAACACCTCTGTGTGCCTGGATACAATGAGATTGTCTTACAGCAACACAAAGAACATGAAGTATGTGTCCAGAAGTCCTTATATACTAAACCAGTGAGTGGAGCAATGAATGATGGCACGCAATATCTGGCAGAGTTTTGCGAGATGATTGTTAACATGTGGGCAGTGCTAAATTAAATGCTGTTCATCAGAAATAGCCCATCCACTAAAATATGCCCAGAGATGCTGAAAAACTTCTTTAGCTTCTCAAATAGAAGGTGGGTTTATAAAAGTGTATAAGAACTTTCAAAGGAAAACAATACTAAACAATAAGAACCTCTCAGTGGGACCAAGCAAAATAATAACCTGTGCTTGGTTATTAAGGCCAAAAATATTCAAAGTACAAATCTGGTATGTTTTTATTTTGTTACTTTTTTAACAGCAAGGGTGATAAACAACAAGAACAATTGTCAAAAGAGGTTGGGGGTTCCACTGTTAATGTTATAAAATCAGTGGATATCTCTTGGAAACATGGTATAAATTTTCTTTACCAGTTACTGGCCTCTAAAAAAGTACTTATGTAAAGTTTAATAGCCTGTGCTATAATGGAAATCAGACTACAAAAATCTAATACTGTCATCAAAGGAAATAATCTATGAATAAACTATAGTAAAAGTATTACATGAGAAATTGGATTGGAAAGCACCATTCAATTATCTTATAAATCACACTAAGGGCTGAGATCCCTTCTTGAAATTTTGGGACAGAATCTTATTTTAATTTCCTACTAAGTCTCAAGTGTTCAATCTTGAATTTCCATGAAACATATATCTCTCACATATAGTGTCATATATCATGATGATATTCAGAAAACTGAACCGACCGAGCAGGCATGCTGTAGGATGTGATTGTTAGAGCTGGAAGAAATCCTACTAAGAGGTTCTACTCAAAGAAATTGAGTAGAACAGAAAAGAAGGACATCTATCCTTTATTAAATGGTACTTGTAATAGAGAAAGTTAATGGAGAATTAATATTGTTGGTTTTTCTGATGCTTGAGATTAAAGCAGTATTACGCTAAATTCACACAGTAGTTACTCTTGCAATGCTGACACGGTACTTTGAAATTAACCTGCCTTGCTGCAAGTATGAAAGATATTTCCAAAACTGAAAGTAAAAAGGATTGTTTTGGAAACTGCAATTATGTTGACTTCCTAATTAATTTAAAGTGGTGATTTCATGATCACTGGCTGCCATTAAATCGTTTCTTGCAGCATCATGCAATGTGTTTGTTTTGAACAGCTACACTAATTTGCCATACGTTTGCAAGATCTAAGTGGAATAAAGTTGAAACAAATTGCAGGAGACAAATTCAAGAGCTATATCTTACAGATATAACAAAGCAATTTGTTTTGTGATTCCTAATTGTTAACAAGTCCGTGGAATAAAATGTGCTTTCAGAAGCTGCGTTGCTGACATCATCCCATTCAGCACAGAAGCCCTCTCTCTGTATTTGTGCCCTTTGAAAGTTCCAGTACTTGATGCTGAACAAGTGAAAAATAGCTAGAAATACAATAAAAGCACAAAGTATGGGAAACACAGGCTGGGTCATGGAGAGGAAAGAGAAGAAAAGATTAAAAACAAATGGGAAATGAACGAATCAAAAAAATGCTCCTCTGGGCAGGCTGGGATATGAAATAAATCGCCGAATGAAAAAGAGAACTGACAAATTAATGACAATCAGAAAGAATGATGATAAGCGAATATAGAATAGTGAATCAGACAAATATTAAATCTTCCAACTAGGAAAAATCAAAAGGAAGAAACAGGATACAGAGTAACTCAGGCAGAAAGAAAACCAACTTGAGAAAGGTAAATTAAAAAAGTGATTCATAAAGGAACAGATCTAAAAGCAGTGAGTTGGTCAAAGATAAATAAGAAGGTCATAGCTAACAAAGAGGGCCATAACTAACAAAGTCAATTTCCAAAGGGTCGTACTGAGGATGAAACAATCAGTTTTATTAGGTAGCAGAGACAAAGAGTAAGGGCAAGCAGAGGGAAGAATCATTGTACTCTGAGCTTTCACAGCTGTGAAACTCCTGTGTATGCTGCAGCTTTTGATTGCTGCATAGGTAATGACAGGATAGCCTGAAAAAAGTAAAGGCAGATTTTTTTTTTTATTATTTTATGTAAGTCCGTGCCTTTCTGAAATTGTTTTTCTCATTTGTAGAAGAGTAAGTTGAGATATCTGATGGTTCTTTCTTTGTCTTTTGTTTGCAACATTCTCTTTCTAGGGAGTTACAGAAAAGCCTTTTGCAGGATGAGCTTTATTTAGTCCTCCAGGTTTAAAATACAAACTCATGTTTTTTGCAAAAACGCTAACAGATTTTCTATATTGAGATTTCCAAGAAATAATGCCAATTCTATGAGTCCCCTTTAGAATCTGGGGGTAAAAGATATCCCGTTTCTTTTTAATTCACTGAAAAACCTTTATTGTTACTAAATGATAGTCATGAGTTAGTCTAATCTACTGATCTAAACAGGATATAGTCGACATGAAAGAACTGCTGTCTTCAGAAGCTTTTTGTTAAACAATGTACGTGATGTCCCCTCCTAAAAATGACTCATTGATAGCAAAGGCCCAGAGCAGCTACAAAGAATTGCTCTGATCCAGAGAGACTAAATAACTTACGTAATCTTTTGTGTTTGAGTGCAGGCCACCTGATCATGATAGAGAAGGCTGTGCACAGCCCTGACATATTTTTGACAGAGAGGAAAAAGTATAATTATACATTCTATTCCTCAGTGCCTTTTAGCTGAATGCAGTAGCATTTCTGCAATTTTACCCTTTTTGCTATTTTACACAGTATTTGCCTGAGACAGAGTCTTGCTGCCTACAGGTGGCTGCTTCCCTGGTCTCCTTGAGTCACCTCCCCAGCTGGGCAGCTCTTCCACTGTTTCTGGACCTCAGACTCTTCTGGACCTTTGTGAGGGTGCTAATACCAGAGCACCTCACTTAGTGACGCCTCTTTTGAATCTCTTAGCAGCCAGTTTTCAGCAGTAAAATTGACAGTTTAGCTCCACCAGCAGCTGCATGGCTTTGCTGTTGAAACTGCAGCTACCAGAACTAAATCTCTTTAGGATTTACAAGCATAGGCTCAGCATAGTGCAATATCATTAACTCACTGAGCAGTACTTGGGTGTCTTATCCATGCCAGTTTCAACCCCTTTCCTTTCTCCTTCTGCCTCTAAGGTGTCACTGGAACAGTCAGCACCCTAGATCTGGGTGCTCCACTGCCTCCAGCGCTAGCAACCGTTGCTGTCAAGGGTTTGCTCCCAAACAACTATGAATTGTCAAAGTCCAGTAATATTTTGCCCAGACTAAACCATCATCCTTAACTTTTTCCACCATTAGAAAATCATTTGTGCTAATCTAGAGAAACTGAGGCAACTGCAGTGAACATAACCCTGCATCCCAAAGTACTCTTCATCTACTACGATCTTGCCAGTGAAATAATTTGATGACTCCTTATGCTTTAGTGTTAGCATTGACCTTAATAACTAATAAGTAATAATGTATTCTTTTACCATTTTATATATTGAATAATATACGTATTTGTTCAACTATTCCAGCTTCTCAGTCTACTATATTTCATGGATGAATTAATCTTCCACATCTTTCTAAATTGCACCTAATGACCTACAGCTCTTATTTGTCTCATTGCATAAACATTTTCACCTCAGCCTTTTGAAATCTTTTATTATTCTTCATTACTTATTTTGTTCTAGAAATGTGTGAAGTGTTTTCTAATTGCTTCAGATACTTCAAAGTCTTTGTGTCAAACTTTTAGCAAACTTCCCTAGTGTGTTCAGTTGAAACTACCCCAAACTATGCTTCAACTATGATCTTGGTAGTGTGGGAGAGAGAAGAAAAGTTACTTAAATGGGTATTTTTAAAACTTCTTTTTTTTTTTTACATTCACATTTATATTTGTCTATCTTTCACCTATAGTGTTTAAATGTTTCAGAAACAACAAAGATTTTTGATTTCTTATATCTTAATGTCCTGCATATCTGGAATATGGGTTTGCAATTTTAACTACATGTTAAAAGACTATTTCTATGCTTATGTGCCTTTCATGTTTTAAGTGGAGACTGAATATAGCTAAGGTGAGGTTAATTAGAGATTTCTGGAATTCCAGTAGCATATTTCAAATGTCAGAACAGCAGTCTACTATTCAAAGTGTCAACAAAACTTCTTTTGGGTCTTTGATTACCTTCATACTAGTGACAGCATCTTTATTTGCAGCACAGATCTTGGGTTTAGAGACACAGTGAGTTTTTCCACAGATGGTGGACCCTGATCTAGGACAGTACAGTGAATGAGCCACTGGGAAGATAAGGATCCTTAACTCTTGGAACCAACCAAAGTATAAATACATCAGAACAGGAGATCTTTATACCAAGATGGGAAGTTTCTCTAAAGCTTACATTTTAGTACAATTCCAGCTACTGGAGTAAGCATAGAGCAATGAGATCTTCGTAAATCAAAAGGCTTTTATATTGCTGACATTCTAATTAGATGATCACAGGACCTTTTTTTGACTTAAATGGTAGGAATTGTCACTGACGGCTATGAAAAACCAACTTTGCTGACTACCAGGAAACACTTCACAATCTGTGGCAAGATGTAACAAGAGATGTGTTAAGGGCTGTGGGTAGTTGGGCCCCTGAAGCTATATAGAATGACGGAGGAGTGCTGGCCTCATGATGTTACCATAAAGAAATGCATCGTGTCCTTGGCTAGAAACCTGAAAAAGTTTGTAGGCTGGCTTCTAGCCCTGTGGTTAAAAACTTGTGGGTAAATGTTCCAGTGGTTGCTGAAGGCTGAATTTGAATTAAATTATGCCACTTTGAAATATAAGCAGCTAATTCTAATATAGTGAATTTAAAATCAGAATTAAAATGCTGCTACATTTCCTCAACAGATAATGGCATTGGGCAGATGAATGTATTTTCAGAATGTGGCCAAAAGTATAAAAATATTATGAAAATAGAATTCAACACTATAAATTGCTATGTTACATCTGACCACTCTTTTGGCAACAGAGAAAAGAAGAGCACTGTCATAAATACAGTAGCTTTCTTGATCTCTGCAGCTCAGTGCACAGCTGTTCTTGGTGCTGGGATGCCTGCAAGGGAAGACAAATGAGAAATAAGTCATGCATACAAATTCCTAATGCATTACCATTCTTGTGGCAGATAGGCTCAGCTAAGTGCCTCCTTTTAGGATTGATGGAGAGTTATGATCTATGTACCATTGATTTGTGCAGAATAAAAGACAAATACTGAAAAAATGCTCATTAATAGTCAAGAGTGGGGAAGAGCATAAAGCCACTCTCCTCAAATACTCTGCTTATTTTGAAAAATTGAGACCCTGAAACGTTCATCAAGAAAACTCTGCAGAAAGTGCGTATGGGTATCCGCGACGCTGGGGGAAGTTCTGTGATAGTAACTGCTTTGGCTCTTACACAGGCCATCTCATCTGAGAACACATGGAGACACAAGAAACAAACACTACTAAACTTAATGTTTTTATTTAAAAATATACAAATATTAGAAGATCACATCACAGTAGCTTACAGTGTATATGGACAAGTGCCTGGTTGCATGTCCAGCAGCAACAGAGACCTTTGTCTTCACTTTTCCTCCTCCTTCTTCCCCTTCCCTCTCTTTACTGCTCTCCCATAGCAGGTCCATCCCCTGCTGCACTGCTGTGCCAAGTGGGACTTATCAGAGCAGAGGTGGATCCACTTTCAGCAGATTGCTGAAAGATGCTGCTTTCTTCTCTGATCAAAGTATTTATTAGCCTCTTAAATTATATTAGTAGCTCTTAAATGGGATTTTTTCTCTAACTGGAAATTTGTCTCACCTGTAAGTCAGATTGCACTTATCTACCTTTAGTATTAGTCCATTAGTCCAGGAAGAACTAATTTTGGTTGTTTCAAAATTTCCTAGAAATTCATAGTGGTCTTGCAAATAATTTTGTTTTACATTTTCTTTCACCAAATATCTAAGCAGTTAGATTTCAGATATGTGGGTGTATTCAGCTATAGTAAAGCAGATGTAAAGTTTTTGGAACCTCCTGCATTTCCAAAATTCACATTGAACTTGCTGACCTGGAGGAGAGGCCAGACAGTGCCCAGGTAAAGCTAACAAAACCACGCCTTCTCCCAGAAAATGTGAAATCTGCCTGCACACAGGCTGGTGGTTCTCTGATTGGATGGAAGAAAGAATTCTGTAGGAGACACTGTCAACATAATGTGTTTTAATTTTCATGCATCTACAGTTTTAGGCATATACATATTGCAAAATTAGTAAGTAAAAATACGCTTTCATCGTGGCTTGCTCAATTAATATTTTGAGCACGATTTACCAGCTGGGACACCACCGGGCTGTGGAGAAGTCAACCACTGAGGGCTGCTACTGGAAAGGAGTGTCCCTCTCTCTGGGAGCCCTGGGAGACTGGGGTTGTTTGAGCACTGCCATAAAATGTCCATACTGCTTGCTACTGAGTCGTTGGCACACAGGCTATGCTAAAGCAGAACGTATGTGTTTTTTTCATGATCAGGCCAAGCATTTCTGATGTTTTCTACTATTCTGCCTTGTCTGGTGCTTAGCCTGTGTGGCTTAGCTTTCATCTCTACCCACTTTTCAGAGAAAGGTAACAGTTGTTACAACAGGTGATAGATGTTGCAGTGGTGGAAGCTCACCATTGAGAGGACATCTTCACATACAAGACACACAAACTTGTGCCAGCTGTGAATTAATCTAGGATATTTTGCAACAGTTTCTGTAATTTCAGGAATGTAGATCCCTCTTCAGTTAATAGAAAGTAATAAGTACTGTAGAAATGAGATTCAGCTCTCAATTCAGTTCCCTAAACTATTAGCTCTGTGCGAATAGCCTTCAAGACTGGTGACCTCTACTCCCACTAGATAATTGCTTTTATTATGCATTGCTCATTTCTGTTCTTGTCTTACAGCACTGATGGATGTAATTTTGTTGTATACTATATAGGTGCTTAATGAAATTGCTGAAAGAAAGTTTATTGCTGAGTTAAAAAAATGATGTTGACTCTTGAGTTTCAATGAGTGTCTTACCTGGAACCTGCCTTCCCCTCCAACCCCCCATTACATTAAATGTTTGTCACTATGGCTAGGAAAAATTAGAAAGTGCAAAATGCCCATGATATGTAGCCTAAAATACAAACATATCTATACTACCATAATGAATAAACATGCTATATCTGTGGCTGATAAATTAGGCCACGTGATGGCAGGTGAAATGAAGTGTAGATAAGGTGAAAGTATTTCATGTTGAAAGGAAGAGCTGAAGACCCGTGGAACCTCTATGTTGATATGATCAGTCAGAAAGAGAAATGGATGTCAGTGAGAAGAAATCAATGTAATGTCTACTTTATGCAAAATATCAATACAGAGAGGATATTAAACTGCATTAAGAAAAGTATCTGTGGATAGATTTACAGGTGGTAATAGTGGGTGACAAGAAAAGGGAAAAGAAATAACATGGAGAAACCCTCAACTGAAGAAAAATATATAATATATATAAAACCACAGGATTAAGCTGAGCAAGAAATATTAGGATAGAGGCATATAAAATAATGAATGTAATAGTGAAGGTCAGTTGAATGTTCATGTTTCTCCTTTTTTCCTAGTGTGAGAAGAAATGTTAAAAAAGCAGTCTGAAAAAAACCAGTGTAAAATTCATAAAAGAAAGCATATGCTGACACAATGCATCATTAACACACTGAGTAGCATGAATTCCCCAGAGTATGTATCTTCTGTAATTTGCAAAGTACTTTCTATCCTAATTCCCATTTAAAGCAATTCTGAAGCTTTGCTATTGATCTTCAAGACCATCATTGGAAAAGGACCCAGCTAAATTGGGTAGTATCCTTTCGTCTGTAACTTATGAAGACAAATCAGCTCTCCTAGTATAATGCAGGAATCTATGATGACATTCATGAGGACTAGGGATAGTATTTTCAAAGTGGGTTAATACATCAAGTAACCATAGAAGGTTATACTGAACCATAGTCTGATTGCTTTTAAAGTATATAGATGTGTCTGTTTGGTAATGGTTTCCAACTGTAATTGAAGCCAAGGAAATAAAAACATCAAGCAGCTCAGAAGGCTGAGTACCTAAAGAGCTGGAAACCAGGGAGTGATCTGACACTCCACATGATCACAGTGCAAATTTAATTTATCTTACTAAGCACTTGGATTCTAAGGAAATAAATTGGATAATTGCATATAAAATGTAAAAGATATATGTATAATAAAAATACACATAATTGTACTACAAAATTATTAGGTGGTACAGTAATTTTCAGCCTTTAGGAAAAAGAAAATAAATTCACTAATAACTGAATATGCTTCTCAATAATTTTATCTTTACTGCCTAAGAAAAAGATTCTTGAAATTGTTTAAGTAACTAGATAGTAGGAGACCTGCATAAAGTCAATGTGATAGATGGAATTCTATTTTAAATACCTATGTAAGGGGAGGGGGATGATCATCTTCTGGAGGTACTTATCTCACTCCTAATCATAGTGGACGCTTAGACTAGACATTGATTTTATAGCAGTGAAGTGTGGCAAGATGAATCCTACCATTAGTAACTTTAGGAAATTGCATCTTAGTTGTGTATAGTGGAAATTTAATATTGATTCATTGATGCCAATAGCTGTTGACATCTTGATATCGGCTACTGCTCTGATTCAATGGTAAATATCATGATTTTATGGGAGTCTTTAAAAGCCACAAACAGCTGTTAAAGTACCCCTGATTCATATGAGAGATTTTCAGAGCTATCCCTTATCTGAATTTCCTATCATCTCTCTCTCTATATATATGCAGTTTCCCCATAGTTATGTTCTGTTTTGATCAGAGATGGTCTGCCCAGCTCAGAAACATACATCTTCATCATATTCCTCAGTGTTGTTCAATGATTTTTCTTTCAACCCAGCGATTTTTTCATTTGTCTAATACATGAAATCCGTGAGTGGATATGGATGCTTTTAGAGCTACTAAATTTTTCATGGACAAGGATGTTTTCACACATTGTGACTAAAAAAGATACCAGATGCAGAAAGCATTTCCATTGGAGCAGGCTGCAGGAAACAAAGGGCATATTTGTAATTTGTTATAGAGAGCCTGGTGCTGAAAACTTTGGACTAACTGCTGCGAGCTCGTAAGACCAAAATGTTCAGCTCAGCACAATGTGCCCGCACTAGCCTTGGTCCCCAAATCAGTATGGTCATGTTACAGCAGTACTACGGCTTCCCTGCGGGCCAGGCTATTTAGCTAAACTGAAGGAGTACACTGATAAAGTCACTCTGCTTCTGATCTATAGATACATCTAATGGCTCAGTGTGTGGCTCTTGGACCCCTGAACTACATTGCTGAATAACAGAGACTGTAAGTATTTATGATTTATGTTTTTCATTTTGTGGTGGGTTGAGCTTGGCTGGATGACAGGTGAGTACCAAGCTGCTCTATCACTCCCCCTCCTCAACTGGACAGGGGGAGAAAAATATGACAAAAGGCTTGTGGGCCAAGATAAGAACAGGGAGATCACTCACCGATTACTGTCATGGGCAAAAGAGACTCAACTCGGGGAAATTAATTTAATGTGTTGCTACTCAAATGTCAGAGTATGGTAATAAGAAATAAAACCAAATCTTAAAACACCTTCCTCCCACCCCTCCCTTCTTCCTGGGCTCAACTTCTCTCCCGATTTCTCTACCTCTTCCCCACTCTGAGCAGTGCAGGGGGACGGGGAATGGGGGTTGAGGTCAGTTCATCACATCTTGTCCCTGTTGCTCCTTCCTCCTCAGGGGGAGTCCTCCTCACACTCTTTGCCTGGTGCAGCGTGTGGCCCCTCCCACAGGAGAGAGTTCTTCACAAACTTCTCCAATGTGAGTCCATGCCATGGGCTACAGTTCTTCATGAACTGCTCCAGCGTGGGTCCCTCACAGGGTCACAAATCCTGCCAGCAAACATGCTCCAGGGTGGGCTCCTCTCTCCATGGGTCCACAGGTCCTTCCAGGAGCCTGTTCCAGCGTGGGCTTCCCATGGGGTCACAACCTCCTTAAGGTGCATCTAGCTGCTCCAGGGTGGGGTCCTCCACGGACTGCAGGGGGACAGCCTGCCTCACCATGGTCTTCACCATGGGCTGCAGGGGAATCTGGAGCATCTCCTCACCTTCCTTCTTCAGTGACCTTGGTACCTGCAGAGTTGTTGCTCTCACTCCTCCCTCCCAGCTTCTTCTGGTCGAAGTTCCCCCTTCTTCAACATGTTATCACAGAGGTGCTACCACCATTGCTGATTGGCTCAGCTATGGCCACCAACTCTATCAGACATAGGGGAAGTTCTTGGCATCTTCTCAAAAAAGCCACCCCTCCAGCCTTCCCCTGCTACCAAAACCTTGCCACACAAACCCAACACACATTTACCAACTTCTACAGTCTCTAAAAAGACAAAAAAAAAAAGGAAAGGCATTTGTGATTGCCTTGTCTAACTGACAATCTCTCTGTCCCCCGCTTTTTTCAGTAGTTTTGGTCCTGCTCCTTTCAACCCCATCTGAGAAGGAAGGAGGTCTCAGAGTCTGGCAATTCTTACACGTTTTGTGAAGGTTGATGGTTTCATTGAGCAAAAAGACCCAATAAAATCTTTATTAGTTCTGCTTCTCGCAGAATGCTTTGTTTAGTGAAGAGACCTTTAGAGAGAATTAGAGCCCAAATCTGTCATTTTGAACATTTTCGTTTTCCATTAAACAGCAATTGGCAAGATTAAAAGCAAAGGAATATATCTTATTAGTCATCATTATTTGGACTTTGCCTGTTTCTGACTCCTAAAAGCTGATATAAAAAGACACACACTTAAATTTTTTACCAGTAAGTGGCCCTATTTCCTTCTAGTATATTCTAAATATTCTAAATATTATTCCTCCTGAAGTAGAATAAATAGGTCAGCATTGACGGTTCAAATCACAGTTCCTCTGGATTCAGATTCCAGCAACAAAGTGCAGTATGAGTGGCAGCTTGTTCAAATTAGTTTCATTATCTCAGGTATCACTGTTGTCGCTGAATTACTGTCAAAAGAACCACCCTTATTTTAACTGCCCCTTTTTCTCACATATTGAATACTTTCTGAAGGGATTTGTCTGTGTTTTTAGAGATTCCTGGCTGAGTGAGAGTTACTTCTGATCTCATAGATGACTCGGTCGGTGCATAAGCTTCTTTGACCTGCGTTCAGAACATGGGCAGATAGGACCAGCATCTCAGCTCTCGCTGTTTTTTTAATGCATATTTTCTAATAAGGTTTTTCTTGTGCAGCAGGGGAAAACAAACTGGTGGTGGCTTTCTGATTCTGCATCTTGTTTTACCTGGCCATGGCCCCAACAAGCTGGGGAATATTTAATTTTAAACAAATTAGCTTTATCTACTAACTGGAAAGAATTAACCATGATATTCCAGGTTTCTGCCTGGAACCTGGGAAGATAGTCAGATCAGCGGATAGGCAAACAAGTGTCAGGTCTGGCTTATTATAGTTGGAAGTGACTCGGAAGGGTGTGGAGGGTGGTGGTGATTTATATAAGGTTATGCTCTTCACTGATTAATACAACACAATTTTGAAAAGTTTGCTGTGAAGCTTTATTATTCATCATCTGATACTGCTAAGGTGAATGCAATGTGAATTGGGCAGGTTACTGCACTGTAAAATTGCATGAATTTCTGTAGAGGTAAAATCACACTTATTGTGGTCACATGATTTAGTGATAAAGGAGAAAGAATATACGTAATCCATACCCTAACACTAGTTATAAAGGATTCTGTCATCAAACAAAGTACGCCTGTTCCTTTACAATAGTTTTCTCCTTGGGGATGTCGGAAAGTAACGGAAGATTGGCGAGGAGGACTGTAAATACGCTCAAGTGACTTGCATGGGGGGTGCTGGAAAACACATATATCACAATAATTGTTGCTTAGTTTTGTGTGCTCAACAAGTAGAACATCTGCACTTAGATAACATAGTCCTGGGATGGACTCAGGGGCACCTTATCAAACATCTTGCCCTGCTGTTGAAGAGATCAAAGCACAGCAGCAAACTCTGCCTGCCAGAATCCTTGAAATACAGGCCCAAACAGCAAGTGGGAGCTCTCTCGCTCTCTCACTCCCTTGCTAACAAGGACTCTCTTGCTAATAAGGACTCTCGCTCCTCAGTGCCTGCGTCCCCTGCTTGCCTGCCTCTGCCTGGGTGCTGCTTCAGAGGTTCCCCAATCCATGAGGTATTGTGATTAAATTTGTTCTTTGCCCTTAATCCATGGTTTTGTGGTTGTTCCTGCATCCTGCCTGCATCGGCTCACACAGGGGATGATTACTAGATGACTAATAAAAAAAAATTATGAAACCAGCATAAGCTGAGGAAAGGAAGGAGCAGAGTCCATTATCTAATGTTGTTTCATAGTGAGATATCATAATGATGGCAATAGTAAGCATTTGGATATAATGGTTTGCAGAAGAGGAAGAGAGCCTAGCCAGACTACTTCAGAGAGACTGAGTCTTTTAATGCAGAACTTGGGTCCTCTATACACAAGCTAGATCACAGTTAATTTGGGTTTTAAAAGTTTAGTTAAATTTGTAATAATTTTGTATGGACATATCTATGTTGAATCAAGTGAAAGAAAGGCCAGTGTTCTTTGTTACAAATTTTTTTACGACAGAATTGATTTTTAAAGATTCTGTCTTGGTTTCTTTCTTTAGCCTCCACTCAAAATGTCAGTTACCACCCTGTCAATAGTGCTGCTTCAACTGTTCATGAACTAATGCTCAAAACTGAAGCCAAGAAACCATCTTGCTAAAGACAACCCTCCTCCAGTGACATCAAAAAAGAGGTGCATGTATGAGTGCTTTTATCCTGGATTGTTTCACAGGTCAGGGTTATTATATAGCCCCACACAGAGCTCAGTTAGTAGAATGAAGACTAGTGGCCTGAGTGGGAATTAGATGGGAATGTAGGATACAAGGAAAGTCAGAAGGAGTAGAGAGGGCAAGGACCTTCCAAGGATTCTCTTGTACTATAGCAAGGTCTGAACTGACATGAAAAATCATAAGCATTTTTTTGTTTCTAATAGTTTTGCTAAAAGTATTAAATGTTGCTTCAGTTCTCAGTGGAATAAAAAAAAAAAAGTTGTGACTGACTGCTTTGCTATGACATATTTGACATTTTCTCTGAACTAGTGTCCTGGTTTGGGGTGAAACAGAGCCAGCTTTCTGTTCAGTACTCTTGCTTATACTTGTTGCTGTAGCAACCAGGGGCAGCTGGCTTGGTTGTTTACCCCATGGAGGGGCTGCACCTGTGGGGAGAAGCAGACAGGTCAGTTGACCCAAGCTGATCAATAGGGTGTTCCATCCCATCTGCCTACTCAATATAAAACCTGAAGGATTGAAGGGGTCAGGTTGGCTCTTCTTCAATGGCTTGGTTTCTTTAGTGGATCTCTTTCTTCAATGACTGATGTCTGAGCAGTACCCTATCAGTTCATCTACCTTTGATCTTGCTCCATGGGCTCCTAGAACTAGATCCAGAATCCAGTTCCTGTCTGTAGCTGAGTCCAGTCTGGAACTTCCCCAATGCCTGCTGGTGACATCTCCCTTGGTTTTGTATTTATTCACGTATGTTGTATCTATTTCATTATTTTTGTTTTATTTTCTTGCTAATATTTCATTAAAGTAGTTTAGCTTTTTCTAAACTCGTAAATCTTTATCTCTATTCTTCCTCTCCTTGGAGCGAGAGGTGGGGGAGAGCATCTGTCATCTTGTCATTGGCCAACTTGGCCCACACAATGACAACTAGTTATTTGTTCGCTTTTGAATTTTATTATTTCCAAATACCAGAATGTGTGATCAGAAAGAACATTTCCATGTTACTTTAATGTGACAGCTGAGGAATAATGCAAACTAAGATAAACTAATGAGGTTGTGATTTTTTAGCACCATCAGGATGTCTGTATAAAGTCTCAAAGGTTTTTCTTTCTTTGGATCAGATATATCTTAGGTCTGATCTTGTGTCCCTGGAATTTTCTCAAGAATTTGTTCAAGGATCAGAAAAACCATGTAGCAGTGTTTCTCATTCTCTAGTGAAAAAACAGAAGGAGTTTAATTCTTTGATAAGATAATCTTCTAATTTTTTCTTCTTTTTTTTGTGTGTGTGTCAGTTAAGCACAATCATGTTACCACAAAACATATTCAAAGAACTCCCTTCAGATGGCTGGATTTTACCCTTAGTGCTTGCAATGTTGAATTCCCACTCATTCTTCAGTAATCTACAGATAGCTGGCTATCACTTGAATTTTTAAGAGGGACAAAAAGACCTGTTAGTATCCTCCCCCAGCAACAGAAACAAAGGCTCTCCTGTCTCTTTGCTCCCTCTAGGTTTCTTGACCCATTGAAAATAAATTTTTTGCCCTTTTTTTACTTTGTAGTTCTTCTGATTTATGCCATCCATGTTTGCAGCTTCTCACGCTTGACTTTTAAAATATAAATAATGTAAGTCCTCACGCGCTTTCAGGGGATGAAGTAATCCAAGGCAACATATTTTGGGTTAATCAAAACTGATGCTTGAGGTTCTGTGTGCCTGCTGCTCCCCTTTCCTTGCTTCTGCTACACTGAAGTGAAGGACAACATGGCTCATTATCTACCTCCAACTCCGCCCAAGTGCTGGATTCTTGTCAACTTCATTTTACCACTTAAATTGCAGCGTAGGAAGGCATAGGGATACAGAACAGGAACACATCTTTCACCACTCAATAAATGCACACAATGAATCATTAGCCACTAGCGCTGCAGACGCTGAGCTTCCCACCAACAAACAGATGTGTTAGTGCTCTGCTTTGGTTCCGTGTAGACCACGTCTGTCATTAACACGTGTGCTCAGAAGTCAGGTCCTTTTTACTTCAGTTTAATCCATCTTTACTTTAAGAAACCCAGGGCAGGAAGGGCATCCGTGTTCGTCTCGGCCTGCACTGTCCCGGGCCATTGTTGGTGGAAATAGCAGGAAAACACCTCAGGTGAACAAAAGGGACTCTGCTGGACAGGCCCCAGCCTGAGCCCCATGGAGGGACACAGGATCAGGTATCTCCTTACTGGTAAACACAGGTCGAAG
>KZ506398.1:3867-16963 GCA_002844005.1 Limosa lapponica baueri
GCTGGGGAGATGGGCTGGGGAGTAAGGGGGGCAGGCAATATTCCTTGATGTATATGTTGAAAACATAGATAGATAATCAGATATACAGCTGTATGCTTGTACTTCAACACATACAGAAGAGAATAACTTCAGTCTTAAACAAGGGATAACCTTTACCTGTTTTCTGGCTCTTTTTACACATTTCAGCTTTATCAGCTCACACGCTTGGGCTTAACACCAATTACTGCATATATGTACATATTCTCACACGCTTTGAAAAGAAGTGGTTATGGGGCAGTCAGACAAGACCGAAATACATTTTTACAGAACATTTATACAACATCACTTTGTTATAAAAACAGAATCTACTTACACAGATTCTGTGCAATCTTTGGGTCTAAAACTTTCAATTCCTTGATTCGCTTCTTAATGGATTTCTTCTCTTCAAAATCCTCTTCCTCTTTTTTTACTGCCAAAGTAAACAAAAATACACTCACTGTTAACTCTAACTATTTAGAGAAAGCATTAAAGAATTCAGGAAATATATTTGCTATAAAGTGTGGTCAATTCACAAAGAAAAGAACATATCATAGGACATATAAAACAATAAAAAAAGAGGTTTTGCATTTATTGCTTCTATTCTCAAAATTTCTGCTCTTCAGTCAAATTTGTCAGCATGTTACCCTTCTAGAAAAATATTTTTTTTTTAATATGCAGAAATTGAATAAAGATGCGAACGTTAATTGTATGAGTGTTCTGAGGTCATTAAAGTCACACTTAAAATACCATACCACATACTTCATTCAGCCTGGACAAGATAATATTCTGAATTGGATTTTAACAATAAGAAATCTTAAAGAAGATACGTAAATATGTCTCAAGATTGAGCAATAAAGAGCCAACCCAAAATTTGAGTATTTTTGTGACCGCTTTTGTCTAAATATATGCACCAAAATTATCAAAGACCACTGGCACATTAAAAAATTATCATTACCTTAGAACATAAATGATTATACACCTATTTTCCTTATCTCCTCCCAAAAGTTCTATTTTTAAATATACGATGTAATCACCTTATTAAAAAATACCACAAAGACAAAGTGATTATATAAAAGTACATTAATATTGCTGGAATTTTTGGCTTATTCTTTCTTTTCAGAAAATAATTCATATAAATAGGATCTCCCAAATGCATTATGTAAGCTGAATTTATTTATCATTATGCACACATTGTCGTAAGAATTTCACTTAAAAAAAAACAGCATAGGCTTGATAATGTATTAGTAGGAACCATTCCAATCATTATGCAAACAAGCAAAAAAGACCAAAACCACACAAATCTTTCCTTAAATCCGATCTGGTTGTCCTTTATTATGTTCTTCTTTTCTTTCTTCCTTCCCTTTCCCCTCCCCCCCAAATCTTCACTGTCAAATGTTATTCACTCATTGTATTACTATTGTTAATCTAATTCTTTATTTCACAAATTAAATTAGTTTCCAAGCCTTTACAGCATGATTGTTCCAAATTAAGTTATATATGCTTCAAATATTTGAGAGTAGAAAACACGTTGTTATAAAAGTGCATGCTACTGATTTCAGAAGGAGATGGATACAGATGAGAAGTCTTGTCAAGAAGATATAGGATTAAAATTCCTAACTCACTGATGATTCTTGACAAAACTAGATGTAACATGAATTATCAGGTGGATTTCCCTAAATTGAAATTACTTCTGTAAATTTTAAGAGAGATCTCTGTCAAGCCGGATGGGCTCTGAGTAACCTGATCTAGTTGAAGATGTCCCTGCTCATTGCAGTGGGGTTAGATTAGACGACTTTTCAAGGCCCCTTCCAACCCAAACTATTCTATGATTCTTAAATTTTTTTTTCTAAGCACAATAGATTTTGCCTAGGATTGGGACACCGGCTAAATGATGTCTTGAGGTCTTCGAGCTTTGTTGCCTAGGATACCACTGAAGAGAAAAGAACTTAAAAGCCTCCACACGGGGATTGAAGGAACTGGATTCTCATCCCTTCCAAGTCATTGGAGACTTTGAATCACCTGCCAAATCACTCTTAATGCTATACACCTGCTAGGCAGCGCGATGCTTCTCCTGAGGACATGCCACAGTGCAGAACAGAACCTGGTATTCTGGAAAATGAAATTACTGATCTAAGACATAAGCAGTCCTTGGAAGAAGGATCAATATCCAAGGTTCCAGCAAACGGGTTACAAAGCCACAATCCTCCTCTTGTCTTTCTCCCCACCCTACCCACAACAACCAGCTGGCCTTGAATTTCTTTTAGCACAGATTTAACAGAAAAGTTAGCATTGTCCTGTCCCAGGAAAAATGACACACTTTGCTTACTACACGTGACAGCAAAAGAAGTAGGTTTTAACCACCAATGTACCCCATGTTCAAAAGGAACAGAATGACATTTGAGCTACTGGATAAAAAGGAGGGTTTTTTTAAAAGCTTCACTTTTTTTTTTGGTTATGCTTTAAGAAGAGCCCTTGCTGATCCCAGAATGGCATGTCAGGTGCTACGGATCTGAGGATCATGCAACTGTTTTCTCCTGCTCTTACACACCTTAATAGACATCTAAAACTTCTTATCAGCTACATGCTGAAAACAGTCTTAAAAGGTCATTTTTAGTTGCCTGTCTTGTCAACGCCAGAATTGCAGATTCCACTAGGAGACCTGGGCATCACTGTAGCAAATGTTCCATGCCATCTTCATGCCTTACCCATCTGAATCATAATGAAAGACAGTAATGCTTTATGGCTACCTTGGGATTTTGCAAATCATCATTTTACAGGAAACAATAATTTCCTTAGTAGTCTCAATAAAAAGAGAGAAATTATCTGAATTTATTAATTTACTTAAGCTTGCCCTGACAGCCTTGAAATAGATACTAATAGGGGCGGAAAGAGAAAAAATACAAATGTGTTTGCCTTCACCAGCACTAGAAAGCAATATTTATGCATTACAAGTCTTATAACAGAGATAATACACAGGTACACGAACATACAAAAAAAAAAAAGAATCAGCAGTTAAACATGCTCTATTTTAACTCCCAACTTTCAAAATAAGAACCAATGCTGCAAATGAACTGGCCAATTCCCTCCGGAATTTTCACCCAGGAGGTTACACACAATGGTACAGCAATACCTGAGACATCGTAACCCTAAGGAAAAACATAGAACGCATGTAAGGAAAAGCACAGAACATATTTACTCTAGGAGCTCATGCAGGAACTGTACGCAGTTACAGCATTATGCAACAAACTAAATCACTGCAAACTTACATGATACTTCTTCAGGAGAATTCAGGTCACATCCTTATGTAGTTGGCAGCAATAAGAAGCAGAGGATACACATTACTTGTCTTCCCTATTGGAAATATTGCACTTTCCAATGAAAACTCTGATACCTCCTCCCACCTCTAGAAATTTTTACCTCATTTGCTTATTAAGCTTTAAGGGAGCAATTAAAAAAAAAAAGATAGAGAGAGATAAAACTATTACCTATTTCTAACAAGAAAAAAGGAGAAAAGCCCACTGGGGGAAAAAAAAAGAAAAAAATTAATAGAAAGAGCTGAATAGGTGAGGAAAATATCTAGACTAACAAGAAATCAAAGAAAATAAGCAATTAGATTTCTATTTGGGGAGGGCACTGGATGAGGGAGGAAGGTATACACAGGACAGAAAATGGGAAACATCTACTTACACTGGAAAAAGAGAAAGCAGCCCAGTGAAAGTAGGCAGCTGCTACAGAAAGGAGGTGACTCTCAAGGGATGTAAGACGTTTTCGTGCTAACAAGACAAGAACTAAACCAGGGGATCTCAAAATCCACAGAAAGCTTTAACAGCTCCAGAAGTTGGACCATTGTATCAAACAATTAACTTTTTCAAAATCATATGCCTTATTTCAGGTATTTTACAACTAAAAAAGAATGTTACATATCAAGAACCATGCGTCCTTTTAAGCTATGTCTATATGCTACATCTATCACTCTGGGGCATACGCATGGCCGCAGCATTTGAACTGGATAATTTTTAGGCACTCCAACTGCCTTGCCCTCTCAGGCTGGGAAACAAAGCACTAGAGCACTTTGAAACACACAGAGTTCAACTCACACCCTTCACAGTTCCTCTTACCTCCACAATCCCGCACCCTTATTAACATGACTCCAGAATTAACAGATGTGGTTGCCAGTGTACAGACAGACAGACAAATAACTCAAAGAAGTTTTAGCTATTAGAAAGATGGCTTTTACTGTCATCTTCAAACAGGCTTTCATATACAAATTAAACTGTAGTCAACTACCTCCAGATGTGGCGAAGATCTGACTGAAATCAAAGTCCTGAAGAGAGTGGTGATAGGACTGTTTTACAAATATAACATCACAGTTGGAAGCCTACAGAATAGCATTTCATAAAAATGCGGATTGAATCCTATGCAGCTACTCTGCAGGTCCCTGAATCAATAACATTCTTGGTAGGTGCCACTGAAATAATCTGTACATTCATGAATTGCTATCCGCTATTTCCATTTCTGTCACAGGTCTTGATATCATCTGCTACTCAAAATTTTTGTGTAGGAAAAATCATGTTTGTGCAGCTGTATTCTAAAGAAAAAAAAATAATCTTCTAAAATACACCATCCTGCTGAATAAAAACAAAATACCCTTGAAATACAGGCTTCAGAAGAAACATGCAGATCTGAACATTTATTGTAAGACATCTGAATTCCTAGTTCAGATGTAATTTGAAAACTACATTACCCAGAAATCTACAGAACACTCAATGGAGGTATTTTGTCACTAAGTAACAGAGCGTACAGAAAATTATCCGAGACCTTGCACCTCTCCTACCCTCTTAGCAAAGGTAACAGTCATCTTGCAGTCTGTCTTCAATGAAGAATAAAAGAACAAGCCTGGGGTCATGGGCTTAAAGGATGTACCCATACCAAGTCTCGTTATGAAAGAGTAGATGCCTACCTCATCTGTTTAGAAGTCTAACTCTTAGAAGTAAATGATAACTTGTGCCTCATATAGTAGAATATTCAACTGTAAGAGCTGCATTCTTTATCTCCAAAAAGTTTTCTGGAATCAAAGGAATAGATCTTTAATAGAAGATGTGGCTGTAGCTAAATAACAAATGCTGCAAAAGTTCTTACTTATTCAAAGCAAAAACATGGAATAACTTGCTACAAATCACAGAATGGTTGAGGTTGGAAGGGATCCTTCGCTCAAACAGGGCCACCTAGAGCCAGGTGCCCAGGACTGTGTTCAGGTGGCTTTTGAATATCTCCAAGGATGGAGGGAGAGTCCACCACCTTTGTGGCAACCTATGTCAGTCCTCAGTCATCCTCTCAGTAAAAAAGGCGTTTCCTGATGTTCAGGAGGAACCTCCTATGTTTCAGTTCGTGTCTATTACCTCTGGTCCTTGACTCCATCCTCTTTACAATCTCTTCAGGTATTTATATACATTGAGAAGATCCCCCTGAGCCTTCTCTTCTCCATGTTAAACAGTCCCAGCTCTCTCTCACCCTTTCCTCAGAGGAAAGATGCTCCCATCCCTTCATCATTTTCATGATCCTTAGTTGGACTTTCCCCAGTATGTCCATGTCTCTCTTTTACTGGGGAGCCCTTAACTGGACACCAGGTGTGTCCTCACCAGTGCTGAACATGTCTTTTGGTTGACAGAACAGTTTTTTGAAGACTCAGATTGTTTTAACAGTTCCACAACTACTGTCCCGCAATATGACATGCAACAAAGTAAAGAAAAGTTTAGTCTCTAAAAAAAAGACACCGACAAGCCTACTTCCTAGACTGTGACACCACACAGGTGCCATCAGCTCCATTTGCAGATTACCTACCAAGTTGCAGGGCTCACTAGTACAGTTATCTGTGACAATTTGCTTCAAAATAGCAAAGAAATTATGAACTTGACCTAAATCATTCTGCAGTATCACTGAAGACATCTATTTGCTTTTTTTATAAAAATCAAAGATAAAATGAGGATACCAGGCACAGCTCACAGCAGCAGGAAGTACATCTGAAGGCTGAGATGCCAGGAAGCTGGCAAACATTCTTTCTCCAAACAGGTCAACCAACTTTGTATCAACACAAATGTTAGCCTCAGGGACTGTCCATCACTTCTAATAACATAATCCAGCCCTTTTACAGGGTATAGACTATGTTTCAAGTACTACGATCAAGCTTTCATGCTCCAACTTATTTTACATCTACATATATCTAAAACTTGAAAAATCAGTAACAAGCTATTAGCTATGGTAGGAATATAAATAACATTTCAGTTTTACTTGTCAGCTTTAAAACTGAAATCTTTTCCATTATTTTATATCAAGTTGGATTGCAGACTGTTAGAAAGTACAGGTACTTGCTATTCTTCTTTGTATTCACTGCTATAGATATGTGGAAAATGCAATGCAAAAGTGCCAATGTATTCCAAGTTCCTGTTTATTCAGGCCTCTGTCCCTTTGGACAACTTCTATTAATCAGTAACTCACATCTGTAGAACAGTAGTTGCTGCAATAGTGAATATTTCTTAACTTTTATGGTTTGTTTTCTGAGCAGTTTGTAAGAGATTGTCACTTCTTACCTCGCTCAAACATGTCACTCACAAATGCACTATTTTTCCTATATTGACAATGCTGCTGTTGAATCAACTCAATTCATGCATACATCATGATAACTCACTCAAAACAGAGGATTTTATCACAAATAGTTACTCAAGGGTACATAAGAATTGGCAGCATTGATAACAATGTAATCAGGCATTTTATCTCTGACAGCCTACTGCAAGGTAATTCAGAAAAAGTAACTTATGCCTCTATAATCAGCTATTAAATACATCCAATGACCAACTTTATAGATACCTGTCACACAAAGTTTCTCTATGAATCAGCCTATTTTTTTCAATATTTTAATTTACCACAAAATACCCATCCTATTAAACTTGTATAATTATATAATCTGCATGAAAAAACAACTAAAGCACATATCATATGTACAAGAGTTGAAGAGTAATTTATTTATAATTGTAATATACCGATACATTTTCTTATAGCTCTGTAAAAAAATTTTTAAAAAATGTGGAACATCTTTTCAGATGGTTTTAACACTTAGCACCTTTTTTATTACTTAATACAGCCTTTTTTCTGTATGAACATCACATTAAAAGCATAAAAATAAGTACTGCAGCTTAGAATCTTTACAGTTGCCAGCACATGCAACCTGCCCATTGAAATACTGTGCAATCATGGAATGAATAGGTGGAACAAGACAAAAATTACAATAGGTAATTAAGATGGACATATAAGGTCCTCACTTGCAAGTAGACATAGTGATAACGGGCAAAGGCCAACCTATCACGTGACAAGAACCAGCACACTGGCAAGTGATTAACTGTATACCCCTGTGTTCACTATTATAAAAAGGAAGGGAAAAGGCAGAAGCACAAACAGAAGTCCATTTTGTTAAAGAGTGTTGCCTTTGCAAAATTAGCCAGGTAGCTAAACTAAGTCACTAAGTTTTTTAAAGTAGAAATACTGTCTTCATTTCATTTTGAAAACTTAAGTGTTATCATACTGGCTAAATAGTTTCTCATTCATAAACCAAAGTTATTAAGCTTTCACATTTTTAAATGGCAGCTGATAAAATTCTGAAGGAAAAAAAAAATCCACTCTGAAATCTTATTTCTTAAGAAGTAACTATCTAAAATTCTCTCAGAAATATGGCATGTATAAATCAGGAGAATCTTTTCCTTAGTTAAAATCTGAGCACCTGCTTGGCTCCACACTAGAACTGAAAATTTTAATGAAGATTGATTCAACTCCTGGAAGGACTTAAAACTTCACTAATTACCTGGAAGGGGAAAGGAAAAAAGGGGGATCTAGATGAGCTTTCTGCTACAATGGAGTTTGCTGAAAAGGGAAAAGCAAAACGTAGTGGTGTTCCCAGCAGTTATTTAGAGTCTGGTTCCAGCAGATACATAATTTTGCAGTTTTCAGACCTCCCCATTTTAAGATGTATTCCAATCATTAAGATTTAGCTGCTTGGGCTTACAAGGCTGATCCATCACTTGATGAAAGATATCAAAAGCAAAAGAAAAGGACCCGAAACAATTTCACCCGAGGTGAGCATAGATGATCCAAGAAGCACAACAATGTTACTTATTACCCTGTGAAATAGAATGACAACTGTTCAACTCCACTTTTTGGGGTCCAATATCCAAAAGGAGTTAGAGAACCACACAAAAGTATTGGACAAGGAGTGAGCAAAGGTCAGATTAAGTGGAACAAGGCAACAGAAGGAGCAAGATCTAGTTAAAAAAGCAGTTGGAATCATTAACTGCTGCCTCCAGAAATCTCTTAATAAGAATAACTATACCCCATTGGATCAGAAGTCAACCTCTTTCAGGGATCAATAAGACGCACAGGAAGAAGTACATGAACAAGTTGAGCATACACTTCTTGGCAAGTCTCCATATATTTGCCTTCCAGAGGTGGTCCAATTCCAGAGCAAAACCCTTTCATTTAATAATCCTCAACATACTGTTCTTCCATACGTTTCTGCACTTGCTTTTTAAACGTAGTAAATTTTAAACATTGATGTAGTCCTTCAACACAGAGTTCACATTTGTAATTATGCATTGTACAAAGAAGGACTTCCTTTTATTTGTTTTGATAGTAAATCAGTTTTGCTGTACCTCTACTATACCTTTTTATCAGTGAGAGCAAACAAACCCACACAAAGCATGCAGGATGAGAGCACAGCTTGAACTTATACAGTGACACATTTTTATTATTATTTTTTCTTTCCTAAAAATTCCAAAAATCCTATCTGTTTTCAGTCATGGCTGAGACAGAGAAGATTTTACCAGTACATCAGTAATTTATTGAATTGTTAACTACTTCTGCCCTTTATTAGTGATTATCTACAGTATGTCCACCATGGGTATCAACTTTGCTAATCGTAGATCCTCAAACCCCAGAAACCTTTTTAAAAAGCTGTCATCACATTTGTCACCTTGCTTCCTTTCCTCTGATGCTGCCATAGGTTCAAATAATAGTTTACACAGCACAGTTCATAGCTCAGCTCTTTCATCCTTCAGTTCCCTAGAAGTCTGGGGTGAATACTAGCTGGCCTTAGCAATCTGTTACTGTCCACTTTATTGACCTATTCTAAAACTTCCTCTACTGACCATGCAAGTTGTGATTCATCCTCCAACGCAGTGCTCCCCCCAAAGACCAGTTGGGAGGCAACTTCACTACTAGACAAACAGAAATATAATTCTAAGCTGCAGCATTTGGAAATGGGAAAGAGGGTTGTTACTCAAACTTTCCTTTTTTTTTTTTTCCCCCCTTTGGAAGGCAAATCAGAAGCAGTAAATCATACTTTTGTATCGCATTTTTATTAAGTCTTTGTCCGTGCTCAAAATACACTAGTATGAAAATGTTAACACATCAGCTCTAACTCAGCAAAGCAGTAAGAATTAGAACAGCATTTGAAACATACTGAAGTCCCTGAGATTTAAATACAAGTATACTCTTAAGTAAAATCTGAATGAAAGAGGTACATGTACCATGAAGAACAAAGGAAAGACAAGTAAGAATACTTTTCAAAATAGAAAAAAAACCCGACTGGTTTGAGATAAAAATAATGAGAACACAAAGTGACCATTGATTCCATTACTTTCAAATGACCTAATTGCCCTCAGAGGTTTAGATAGAGCAGCTCTAAAATACTTCTATTATTGCATATACTGAATGCTTACCAGTTAAGACATAATATGTACATTTTTATGTCCATAAATGTAACAATCTCCTTTTTTTGTCTTGGTTTTATGCAGTATATACAGGACATAAACAAATTCCCTTCTTTGTACTACCGCCAATTTTTAAAGTCAAATACTATTCCATCCTAAAAGATGAAAGACATTTGGAGGATTACAGTTCTAGAGTGAGTTCCAGCAAGGTACTCAAAAAGTTCACTATATATTTACAGTTCAAATACCTTTTTATAAATATGGAATACATTTATTGTTCAGACAGCAATCTCTAACAGACAAACCTGAAAGACAGCATCTCTTCAGAGATTTAAGAGCTTGCTAGGAAAGAGTGCATTTCACAGAAGTGAAATAGTCTGTTCAGTGTACATCAAATAAGTCTACTTAAAGGAGGCCTACAGGAGAGATGGGGACAAACTTTTTAGCAGGGTCTGTTGCGATAAGACAAGGAGTAATGGTTTTAAAATGAAAGAGGGGAGATTCAGACTACATATAAGGAAGAAATTTTTTATGATGAGGGTGGCGAAACACTGGAACAGGTTTCCCAGAGAGGTGGTAGATGCCCCATCCCGGGAAACATTCAGGGTCAGGTTGGACAGGGCTCTGAGTAACCTGATCTACTTGAAGATGTCCCTACTTATTGCAGAGGCGTTGGACTAGACAACTTTTAAAGGTCCCTTCCAACTCAAACTGTTCTATAATTCTGGGATTCCGCAAATCACAGCGTGCAGACACAGCAGAGCACTGCTGGTAACAGATAGGAGTCCATTCCTCACCTCAAACACTCAGCTTTACCTTGCCTATCATTTCCGAAAAAGCCAGCGCAATAATCAGGCTGCTTCAAAAACTTCTTCAACTCACTAAAGTGACAGAAAAATTATCAAGCAAAAAACCCAAAATAGCAGGTAGTTTTCTACCAAAGTAGCAAGTTTAATCAGTTGTTTATGGAGTAACCTAACGAGCACCAGAGTGGGGCAGACCACGTAACCAGGAGCAGGGCAGTAGACATCAGCCAGGCCTCTTCCCTTCAGCGTCAATGAACTGACACATCCACTCAGTTGCTCACAGAGCACCATCCCGTAACCCTAGTTGAGCAGAAGCGGGTACTGCATCTGCAAGAGGCTGTTCTACCCTTTTTCCTGACAACTTTACACTGACCAGCATATTTTTATCTATATAGTGAATCCAGAAGCTAGTTTACAGTTGTGCCAGTTCCCTGCCCAGCCACTCGAACACTCATGTCAAACAAGAAGGAGCATTGGACCCTCCCAGCAGCACCAGATTCACCTGTCACTGAAATATGGCACAAAAATTCACAAAATCGGCTACCATATTAAATTATAAACAAAAATTACACATTATCAATTAAACATTTGGTTTTACTTAAGAGTTGTTTCCTCTCACAACAGTACACTAACACCTTAATAAAATATTTTTCACAGTTGATTTGATCTTTGTTATCGTAAGATTTAAAGTTAAAAAGTACCATCTCTATCTACAGCTTAGCTGAAGACCTACTTCTGACAGAAAAATGATTCCATTAAAATCTCATCTCCTTCCTTTAAACTATGGTTTTAATTTCACTTCAAATTCATGCAGTGTTGCATAGTCTCACCAGCACTCAGCTCTCAAAATCAGTGTTTTACTACATATCCTTATAGATGAACAATACCTCAAGGTACTCACAAAAAAGATAATTTATATCAGTTATTATGTAAAAGTCATTTCATCATGGAACACGTATTGCACTATACAGTATGCTTTTGTAAGTACTTCAGCTGAACACAGATTTTCAAAGGGTACTCTGTGTGTTCTGATGTTATTTTTAATTCTGTTATTAACCTCTGATCTCAACTTAAAACAATTCAAGATCTTTCCAGCAGGGAAACACTGGATCAGGCTTTCAATCTAATTCATCAAGTGCCTGCACACAAAAAAGACACAGCAGCAAAAGAGATGGGGGAATGCAAGGGCAGCAATGAATGATCTGACATAAGAGGGACAAAAAACTTACTGAGCTACCACTGTCACCTCATAGCACTGTCGGTGCCTCACATACCAAAAAGCCTAACTTGACAAAGGAACATTAATTTGTGGGAAGAAACAGCAGTACGTGGGACTCCCAACTGAAAGGGTAGAGGGGAGAGAATAGCAAACTAGGATTACTAGGGAGCAGCTAGCATATCCCGAATTAAACTAAATAAGAAAGCCACGGTCATCAGTGGACTGCCAAGTTACATAGACCAAGGAGTTACATAGACCAGGAGGCCAGGGACAGCAGAGATAATAAATAGCACTTCCTCACACCAGCCCCTGAAGTACCTCAAAGCACCTAAAGCACCCTGAAGTATGCCTGGAGATCTGGATGGGTCACTCGTACCAGCCTAACACCTCAGACACTGGTACATAACCAGGCAGCGCAGTATCTCCAGATCTCCAAGATGATGGCATTATGCTGACCGGCAACCCAAAAGTAGCAGTGGACTTGCAGGTCAAATCCTTGGGTTTGAACCTTCAGAGCAAAACTGCTTACTCATTGTTATAACCCCTGGAAGCTGGAAAAAACTGGGAGGCAAGGCAAGAAACAGCCAAATCGTTGAGGATTTCCCATCCTGCAATCTGCAGCCCAACCTCTTCCTCACACACCACTGCTGCACCTCCTGCTCATAAACATTTACGTTATGTGGCAGATGGGAACAGAGAAGAGAAGATGAAGGAAAGGAAGTCTACCCCTTAACTTTTAAATTTTTGCAACAGTGATACTCACTATAGTGTCCTCTAGTAAATGTGAAATAGGAACTCATGGTCACTGCTATATGAAAGCACAACATATACATTTTTCATATTTTTTAAGTCTACCTTCAAAATACTGAGCTCTTTTCCTTAAAGATGCATTCACAAGATAAGCGTGCCTGAATCTCTTTGATCTAGCTGATTGGAACCAATCTGCAGTTTAAATTTATTCATGACTGGTTTATACCTATTTCTCTCGGTTTAAACAGTTCTTTTCTCTTCTTAATGCTCTTCTAAAAGAATAAGAAAATATCTTAGCACTACAACATGATCTTTGCTTTTTCTTAATTAAAGATTTCAAATCCATTTAATCTCTTCACCTGATGATACCAGCAGCTTCTATGCATCTGTGATTTAATCTGTCTTGAGTCTGGGACAGTAGAACTGAGAGTCACATTATAAAGCGTGACTTGTAAACATATTAACGACAATGCTTCCCTACTGGAAACACCTCTGTGAAATCCAGGATTTGTTCTGCTCTTCTTCTCTTCCCTTTTTTTTCTTTTTTT
>KZ506398.1:37430-50806 GCA_002844005.1 Limosa lapponica baueri
ATTTGGATTTTAACACTTTAAACATAACAGATTAAAAAAAACAACCTCATTCATTGGATCAAGTCAAATCAACTTATTATAGGATATTTACAAACCAAGCACATTAATTGTAAAGCATGTATTTCAGAAAACTACTACCTTTCTTATATTTTGCATACATTAAACAAATTGTCATTTTGTGTTTAAATGCTTCCAAAGATTTCTTTTTGCTTAGAGGTTGCTTTCTTGTACATTCCACACAACCTCCTAAGTCTTGGAATCACCTTTGGCAAACCACTTCAAGCACCCAAATGATGACTTCAAGCAACATGTAGCTGGTTCTCTCTTGAGTTATCCTGAGCACATATTCCACCTATTCTTAAGCCTCACTACTACAATCTTACTACATTAATTACACTTATTCACAGACTTCCACCAACTTATTGCACTACGTTCTCCACACCAGTACTCTTCAAAGTATCCCCACAAACGAAGTACATTACTTGTAAGTGTTTCATTACTTCTCTCTTTCCTGTAAGTGACAAGACCAAGCATTTGCATATAAAAACTTACCTTATTTCAGCATTGTAAGTCTTAAACGTAGTAGCTTGAAGCTACTCCAAGCAAACAGGCACTCTTATATCCATGGTTAAGAACCTAATAAGTGCCCTAGTGGGTCTGACCAGTGATGCCCCTTGCCCAGCACAGTTAAGTGCTGCAGTAAGAGATGTTACTTAAAAAGACACTGTGCTAGCCCTAGTACTACTTATAATCCATTCTCCTCACTTCCCAAAAGAGAAACCTCCTCTTCCTACAAATGCTAGACTGGGAATGTTACATCTTTTCCTATTCTTTTTTGACCTATTACCCCTGAATTTGTCTAGTGTTCTATGAAACTGCTGATTGTTTGAAGTTGTCACAAAGTGGTCCCACCAATTCCTTAACTTCATTTTCAAAAAATTAAATACACTTTTCAATCTCATCTGAAGTATCCTTTGCAGAAAATTCAGAATTCTAAAAGAACATGTGGATAATGTCCTGTTTTACATTCATCTAGCTATATTTAGTTACATTTTCCTGTTATCTTCATTTGGGCATTTCCACATTTTTAATGCTACCCTTTTCCCTGTGATGCTGTCTTTAACTTTTCTATTGAGTCCCACATTTTTTTTTACCCCATAGCCTTTGTTGGGCTATGTATTACAATACAAAGTTTACTCAAATCTTTAATGTGGCATTTTCAGAATAGCCTCTGGGTTGCTAGTAGGCATGGGTGTCATGCTTGCTTGACCATCTGCCTCTTTTATTCAGTTCCCTGTCCTGATGTTGAATAGCTGTATAATAGATTTGGTTGGATTGTTCTCTCCTGGTACATTAAGACAGTGATCATTCTCTGTTCCTCTCCTACTCTGACCTCCTGGGTCCTGTGCATGACTTAAGCCCATTCCCAGAACAGCTCCCTTTCACACAGGTTACAGGAATATTTGAAACAGTAATTTGTTGCCTCTAAAGCTTTTATCTTCTGGAAATATCCTGATAAGGAATCGATTCAACGCATATGCAGGTAGTTAAATCTCCCACCTTTACTGCCACGGAATTTGCAGCTTCTCTAACCTCACTTAGCATTTTCTCATCACAAACATCATCTGATCTGAGAACTATTAATACAGTATAGCGTTATACTATTAGAAGGAATTTACAGTCACAAGGTTTTGCACAGTAGGCTTTGCCCCCCCACACACAAGATTTTCAAGCTGCTACACTTCATGCTACCTTTTACGCAAACTTCCACTCCCCTGCCTGTGTGTCTAATCATTGCAGCAAAGTTGGCAGCATATTAGCATCACACACCAGTGATTATTCTCCTTCCATCAGGCTTCCAGCACATCTACTATAAAGCAGTTGTCATTCGATACCGAGCATTTTTGTTTGTTCACCTTATCATTTAGGCTTAAGATAATATAAAAGTACATACAAGGTTTGCTCCAGCTCCGCTGCTCAATATTTCACATACCAGTTAACTTTAAGTCATATATTCACTTAATGTTTTCAAAGAATTATAGTAGGTAAGAGATTTCTTTGATACCATTGTGCCAAAAAGGCTTTTCACAGATTTTATTCATTGATCTGCAACCATGAGTATAATCCTGATGAATCTTAAACACCTGGTATTTCTTATTGTTTCTTTCTCTTTCAAGTCTCTTAAGTACCCTTCATATCAATCCTAATTCTTGCCTTTAAAAATAAAGGTTATCAGAAAAACACAGATCATTCATACAAACCATTCACATTCATCACCTTATTTTCAGCATTTCTCAATTACTTTCTCTGTTCCCCACCACCACCAAAGGTAGGGAGAGAGCCATGGAGCATACTTTACTTCCACACTGAGATCTTTAAGGCAGTGATTTCACTGCTTACTTTTATTCTTTTAGCTGCTGACACAAAGCTAAAGATTTGAGGGTTCTTTGTTTTTTTCTTGAGGCATCTCACAATAAATGCTCATGTTTTCTCGCAAATATTTTAAATGTATGTACACTTTCTAGTCACAATCAAATCTTTTCTCAAGTACTCACATTGAAAATATAGGTCCCTGTATAGATGAAATATTTCCAGATTCTGAACTAGTACCCTCCTCCCACATTCCCTGTGTAGCAGTACATCTACATGGTTTTCTATGACAAAGGAGTTGATTTTCTATTTTGCCCTTGCCTACTTCTTTCATATGTATAATCTTAGATCTCTTTAAAATACAATTTTATCCTAGGCAAGAGTAAATTCTGAGTCAATAAGTAACTTACATTTTGTCTTTAGTACACTGCAACAAGAATGCCATCAGCAATTGATGCATTGATACGTCTCGTTGTTCCAGCTCAACGTTTTAATTTTTGTAAACCAAATGGTTCAATTTCTCAAAAGTGACCAAAACAGCTTTATAAGAAGTAAAAGAATGAAAAGAAAGTATCCTATACTACGCATAACATTTACGTGGACTCATCATTATCATTATTAAACAAGCTGCACAGTGAAAATATTCCCTCCAGTGAGTTACCAAGACCATTGCCAGTTGGTCAAAGAAGTGATTATTTTCTTCTACTCCCCTCCTCTCTCAGGGAGAAGTATCTGGAATACTTTTTCAGTTTTGGGCTCCCATTTTAATAAAAATATTGATATATTGGAACAAGTACAGCAGAAAATCATCAAGTTGATTAAGGGACTGAAACGTAAGACGCAGACAGAAAGGCTGAGAGAGATGTCAAGTCTTGAGAAGGATAAAGGGCAAGGGAACTCCTACTGCTGTCTCAAACTACCTAACAGAAAGCTACAAATAAGAGGGAACCAGATTCTTCTCGGAGGTGCACAACGAACAAGAGGCAACAGACACACTGTTACAAAAAGAGATATTCCAACAAGACGTTATGAAAAAATTTCACCGCAATGGTGACAGACATGGGAACAGGTTGTCCATCCATACATCTCCATCTCTAGGGTTTTCTCAAACTCCGCTGGACAAAGCCCCAGGAAACATCAACTAGGCTGACTCTCCTTTTACAAAGGTGACTGGACCAGATGACCTCCAGACGTCCCTTCCAAATTAAGTAATTCCATGATTGAAGAACATGCCTCTGACATTTTTCCACACATCCTCTACCAGAGTGATTTTTTTTCTCCATCTATAGTCTTTGCTCCATCTTACTACTCATTTTTCCTACACTGAAGCTAGACCCTCTTGTACTATTATATTCTTGCAGTAATGTTACTTTCATACCCCCGTAACATCTACAGTCGTTTCAGTTGCTTCAATACCCACTCAGAATCAACATTATTTATAACTTCTATACAAACATCTGCTAAAGCTTCAGATCTATTCTATGCTGTTCTGTATTCCTTTTTCTAGTAGAAATTCCTCAATGGATTATTTACATACACATAAGACTTCCTCTTCTGGATCAACACTGAAATACTTTTGGCACATCAACTGGCAAAACGCAGCAACTGAACATTTGAGTACTTCACTCTGATTTTACTTAATCAGAATAAAATTCACTTAAAACATCATTGAACACTCTGGTCCCTGCTTCCACAGCTAGATACCTCTTCTTACACAATGACTTCAATGAAAAGAGTGCATAAGCAGCCCCTTCAACAGAGTGGAAACCAGCTCATTCTTTGCATGCTGTCATTTGGCTACAGAATCATTTTCATCTTCTCATCTTTCTGGTTTTAGAGACAAAGCTTTAGAAATAGTCCAGGAGACTGCTCCCAAGTCAAATCTAGTGAATAGCTCGCTGATTCTACTTTAGAACGCAAGATGTTACATCTCTTCAAGACTGAGAAGTGAAGAAAGCTGGATGTCTCCAGTTGCTTTGGCAAGTTTTGTTATGATCAGTAACACTCTCTCCATGGTCATGAGAACAAAAGAAGCTACTCTGCTGTTCTTTGTACCAGAATTCGGGCTGCTAGTAAGAGACACTGAGATGCCTGGTGCCATCTACTTATGTGTTTAAGCATTCATTCAAATTTTTGTAAACCACTCACTTGAAGAAAGATGAAATTTAGTTCCATGTTACTCTTTAGACACCTACTTGGTGTTCTAAATAAAATCTTTAGCGTTTCCACTTCCTTTGAAAAATTAAGATGATGGCATACTTGTATTACCCACGTGAAATGAGATATATTTCAAAATTAAAAAAAAAAAAGATTAAGCAGTAAGCTCCATCTATAAAAAAAAATATGAAATTTTCCTTGCAGGCTATAGTCTTTTAATTACTCCCTGTCCCCCCATTTGGTATAAGAGTATACTTCACTGATTTTTCAACTTTAGATCCAATAACTCTCTTCTGCTAAGTTTTGTCAAAACAATGATTTCAGTCCATCCAGTTAAACTTTGAAGGGTTGTTAATCTTGTTAACTCTAATGTTCTCGCTGTCTGTGGAGACTCACAATCCTCTTCTGAGCCATTAACACGTTCCTGTTTGGCCTGAACATCATCTTGTCTCCCAAATTTTACTGTTTAATTACACATAGGAAACAGTATTTCCTCCAGTGGCTTTTAAACCTTCCAACCTATTAGTTCCGGGAATATTCTTGGGAATTCTCCTAACATAGGTAGCACAATGATCTTTTAGACTTATTCTAAGAGATTCAAGCAAAAAAATGTCTATGGTCTGTGAGGTTTTCTTGCCTTTTAATCTTTGTACATCATTCTTAATGTTATTAAATATCAACAGTAATAAATTGTAGTACTCAGTAGAAACATTGCTAGAGCATAAAAGCCTGCTTTGACAAAAGCAAACTAAAGTTCTTGGTTATGGTTAAAAAAAAAAATACTATTGGATAATACACACCAAAGCATACCAAAAAAAAAAAAAAAGGAGAAGCTTGAGAATGCCATCTTCAATTAAAAAAATCAAAGCAAAATGTATAAAACAAACTAAAAATATAATAATGCCTTTTCCATTTGAAAAGGAATTAATCATTGCACCCCTCTGACTGCCCCAGAGTACTAAGTCTCTGATATCAATCAAGGCTGGGGTTTGGGGGCCAAGAAATGTGTCAAGAAATAACAGTGGCAATACAGGCATTTTACATATGGGGCAGAATAACCTAAACTATTAGTGAGGCAACTTATTTCCAGAAAAGCAGAAAAGGTTTAAAGCCAGGAATACTTTCAAATATTTTGCTCTTCCACAAGGCTTTAAAAGCTGAAGCAGCTAAGCAAAATATCAAAGGACATCAGTGTTGCTACAGGTCTATCAGAAAGTAAAAAACCTCATTAAAAGACTCTCCTGCCTCATGGAACAAGAATACATCAATTATATGCATTCTGAGGATAAACACATCATCTTCTGGACTCCAAATTAGGTCACAGTAATTTATAAAGGTATTCAGACAAAATTTTATAAATATTTTTTCAAACATGACTCAAGGAAAGTCTGTATTATCTGGAAGCACTTCTTGAGGTTTTTTTAATAAGGTTTTCCTTATTGGTCACACAATTTTTGTCACCCTTTAAGTAAAATAGCTCACTGGGATTTAACAACTCTGGGATTTTCAAACTTTCTTTTTTCCCCACACATTCCACTTAAAAAACAGAACATTAATTTATAATCTGAATTATTTGATATAGTATTTAAGCCCTGAGAATTTTAAGGATATCTCTAAAAGCTGAAAATTAAAGCAAACAATTACTTACCCCTTTTTTGACAACAAAATGTAAGTTCCAATTTGCAAAGCATGTCAGCATTCTCATACTTGTCCTCTTCCGCCTTAACCCAAAAACAGGATTCTGTCATTTCCTGAGGCCTGATCTACAAACAAGAGACAAAATTTTATAAATTTAATTATTTTGATACTATGCAGAGACTGTACTCCGTAGAAGTGAAAGCAAATGGAATACTTAAGAGCTTGTAAAACACGTGCGCTTTTGGTATACAACTCATCTTTCGAGTTATTAACGTATTTCTGATTGAAGATAATGCTTACAGTAAGTGCTTTTGGACAAACTGGTTCTAATAATACAAAGCAACACAGACATCATACTCTGTTATCCAAGGTCTAAATGTACCAAATTATCTTTGGTCTAGATTTAAAACTTCAGTAAACTTTAAATAGTCTCTGAACACAGCAGGTTTAACCAGATATTAAGTACCTTACTTTTTAGATTGTAGCTTTGATTGCTTCATAAAACTCTGAAAATCTTTCTACTGACTTATTTTGGTCTAAATAATTATAGTTTCCAAAACTCAGAAAATTGATAGTCCTGGTATACTTGATCCTGTCACAGTGGAGAAGAAAAAAAATAGACTGTTTTTTCAACCGTTAAATTTACATAAGTACATTTACACTAAGGACAAATGGAGAGAGCCGTAATGCATCTTCCCACAGCCTCGACTAAACAGATGCAAGACACTTGTTTGGAAACTGCATAGCTATCAGTACAGTGCTGTGACTGACCCAGTGTAAACAGTTTGCATCTCAGAAAGTCAACAGATACTTGTCCAGATGATTCATGAGTCAATGAAACACAGTTCTCAGAAAACAATAAAAACTAAAGTATTCATATCTTACATCAGTCAGCTTACCATCAGCAACTGTTGTATTATCATACTGCATTAGCATAATAAATATCTAAGTACATAGCATACTATGTAATATCTTACATAATTTTAACTAATGTATTAATTGCTCTATATAATCATATTATTGACAATCTATTTACCCTAAGCTCTATGTAAGATTTTACATCAAGTATTTGCCTCTTCCCTAGAAGCATTCAAGGCCAGGCTGGATGGGGCTTTGAGGAACCTGCTCTAGTGGGAGGTGTCCCTGCTCATGGCAGGGGGGTTGGAACTCAATGATCTTTAAGGTCCCTTCCAACTCGAAGCATTCTATGATTTTATAAACCAGTACTACCTTAGACCAGTTGAGTCTTTTCATGGTAACCTCAGGTCTGAATTCTTTTTTAGGCTTCATTCCAAATGGCAAAGTACATGAAGGTGGAGACCACTGTGCTCCAGGCAGGCCTGGTAGAGGCGGTGGTGGAGGAGCACCACCAAAAGCCAGAGGAATACCCAAACCATTCAGAAGTGGCGGAGGAGGAGGGGGAGGCGGTGGTGGTGGAATTGCTCCAGAAGGCAGCGGTGGAGGAGGGGGTGGCGGAAGTTGATGTGGTCCTGCAGCTTCTAGTGGAACAATAGATGCATCTCCACGTGTTGACGGTAGAAAACCAGGTGGCAAGGAGCCATACTGATAAGGAAAATATTCTTACTCAGTTTCACAGTTTTTATCAACAAAATGCCATAACAATCACAGTTCATAGATGAAATCCAGCAAGTCAATTGAAAGACACTGCCATTTTTCTTGTACAGGAAAATCAAATATGAATTATAATGAGCCCAACGTGCTTTTGATTTCATAACTGGAAGTCTCAACATTCAAAGCAAGCATTCAGACCAGGGGGTGCACACCAAAAATGACCAACTGAAAGGCTATATCCTGTCATATTTAACTGATCATGATCTAGGAAGGGTCTGATAGGTATCTTTGTGAAATTTTATCTAGACTACCATAATTTAGCTCAAATTAAAAAAAAAAACAAAAAAAAAAAACCAAAAAAAACCATCCTAGTCTCTAGTCTTCTTACTTATCCTACAGATTACAGAGAAATATTCCAAATGCATAATAGCAGAATCTGAAGAGATTAGTAATTCTGTTGAAAAATAGGTCTTTTCCAATATAGGAGTATTCTCATTCTACAGAGCAGAAAGCACAAAGTAATGACGAAAATTCCTTCCAAAAAATATAGCTGTCTTACTATATAGAATAAAAGTCGGTGTGTAAGGACATCTATACTGTACCAAGATAGGCTCATTAGCACTTCAGAAAGTCTAAAAAACTATATATTTATGTCCACTATTTTAAGAACTTCTATTGTTCTTAGGGCCTTCAAACATTAATAAGTAGGTACCTGACAAAAACAACAAAAGAATAAACAGAAATACTTTATCTATTGGTGCTAGTATTAATCAACTTTTCAACTGATAATTGTGAGCTGAAGCAATCCATATTTTTTTTTATAAAATGAAAAGAAGTACAGTAAACAGAGGATTTAATATTTTTGAAATGAAATAGCTGAATATCAATAAATAAAAATAAATACATGCACAATATTGTTGTTTGAATTTCTGAACATACATGTTGTTCAGACTAACAAGTAGACATTGAACAAGTACGCTCTAATAACAAAAGAAATGTTTAAACAAATACCAAATACAACGAAATAGTAAAGGAATCACACCAGGAGAAAAAATAGTCCTAAGATGGAAGTAGTCATGCTAAGTAGCAACAACCGATGCCATATGGAAAGCAAAGATTCCTCTTAAGACAGATTTCAGAGCAGTAAGGTGCAGTAATCAAGTACTTGATATTTACAAAACATTTCAAGTATCCCATTAACAGTGGGATAATTCATGGTATGATAATAAGGGAGCATAATAATATGCCATGGTCACTGTCTGCACATATTTGATACAGTGAGCAAGAGGAAAGGTAAAATAGGAGAGAAAACCTATCTCACAAAAATTATTTAAATGTGTTTAGGATACACATAAAAATACTTTCTTAATTATTTACAGCTATCACTACAATTATTTTTTTACAATGCAAGCTTTTGTAATTGCTTTTTTTAAAGCCTGTTTGACTTTGATGTTAATGCTTAATTCTGACCAGTAGCCTGAATTAGAATGATATTTTTAAACAGACCAAAGCAGAGCTTATTTTCCTCAGAAAGAAAATTAAACAAGCTCAAAAGTATAAAAAACAGTCTACGATCAAAACATATATTATATAACCTTCCTATATGCATGCCTTCGCAATGCTGTCTTTCTTTAGCCATTTTTAGACTGTGCTTCTTATTCCAGGAAATAAGACACAGGAAAAATCACTTGGTCACACAGTGTCCTTACACAGATTTTTCAGAGCTGAAGCAGTTACAAGTTAGCTCAAGTATTACTCTCAAAAATCCACACTATTCCTCTCCATCACATTTTAAAGTATCTATTTATGCTTGAAAATTGAAAAATTATCAGGAAATGGTCTTATCCAGCCACAGGTTATTTCTTTCACTGCTGGATATCCATAGTAAGGCTTCAGCAAAGCAAACTGCGTAATGAATAATTTCCTGTGGAGGGATAAAGATCACAGTGATGAATGCTAATCTAAAAGCATAAGACTTATTACCCTATGTGGTTAATTACTTTGGAAATATATGACACTGAAAGCAAAACCCAAATGAAACATAAGAAACTAGTTTAATTAACAGAGCTCAGGCACAAAAAGGATCATCTGGGAACTTAAACAGCTAATTAACGTCACACTACAATTCTTTGTATAAAACAGAAATAAAGGAAACTAATAGTCAATAATCAATAACAAGGATTCTTGGAAAAAACCCTCAACTGTACTATCAGAATTGGCAAAAGATGAAAAATGAAGTCCTTTTGAAAACTACACTTCATACATTCATTTAAACTGTCTTATACCTGTGATTTAAAAGCTTGTAATTCTGCTTCAAGTTCGTTAATTCTTTCTTCTTTTTTTTGCAGTAGGGCCTGGGTCTCCTGATGAACTACAAAATCTTTTTCAAACTAAGAAAAAATGAAAAGGAAAAAACAAGAGAGAAAATTGTTGCTACTAGTCAGTTCTGCCCAGCTTATTTAGAATCCAAATTTTTATTTTGTGTTTGCTGAAACTCACATTAACAATACTAAGGACACATACAACATATCTGCTATCGTAACTTCCGTGTATCCAATGAGTGGAAGTACCATCTCTGTCACCACTGCAAGTCTTTACTATATGAAATGGCATAAAGTACTTAATGTATTTAGCTTGGAATTAGACAGAGTAGCTTAAAAAATTGATGTACAGTAATGCAGAGTCCATAGATACAAATGAGTCAGTTCTTATTCTCCCACTGTTTATCTTTTTGAAGAAACTGTTCAAATAAAGTATTCAGTTTATTTTGGGGAGATTTGATTTGGGAGGCATGAAACCTTGAAATAAATAGTAGAAAGACTCTCATTTAAGGTTAACCACTTTACACCACTTTTTTCTGCTTTCTAGTCCACAAGAAACATCCAAATTTCCACTTAAACAGAGAACTAATCATAATTTGAAATTAAAAACTATACCACGTTCAGCTATATCATTCATGAAGCTATTAAGTAATCCCTGTGTCCATCTTATGATCATGTAACTTAAAAATTACTTACTTTTCTGGAAAGTTCAGAAGCCCTCTCTTCACATTCTTCTAATCTTGCTTTATCTACACAAATATCTTGAAAAAAATAAACAAACACACTTGCACATATACAGGGAACACAAGATTCTTAATCACATGTACAACTTTAACTTGGGTTTTGGAACATATAAAGAAGTATGATACTGTAAGCATTTCCAAACAGAGTACTTACCTATTAAGTGGCTGAAATTTATATCTAATCTTTTACGATACGTGAAATCTGGGTCTGTTCCACTTCGATGTAACACTATCTGGGACACACACTCTTCAATTAATTTGAAATACTGCGGACTAAAGACAGAGATGAGTTTCTTTACAGCATATTTATTTATTAACATATACTTAAAATCTTGTTTGTGAACACGGTAAGGTCGAAAGAGTTGGGCTGACTTATTTCCCAGGGTAGATGCAAATCCCAAAAGTCATAAAGGACAAATATATCTGGCAGTTTATTACACAAGTACAGTTTACACAAAGCCTGAAAAAACAGTGGACCTAATGATAAATGATTGTAATATTATAAACTCTGTATTTGTCCCACTACGGAAACACAGGAAGGAAGGACTTCCTCCTGCTTCCTCACAGTAAAGAGAAGGTTCTTCCTTCAGCTTGATCCCTTCTGGTTTTGTGACTTTTGTAACTATGGGTGTATTGCAGCCCTGCTTCACGCAAGATAAATGAAAAACACCTTGTTCTGAAGTGCCAAGGGCTATGACAGAACATGCAAACTGGAATTCAAAGGTGGAAGAGGTCTAGCCTGGGTGTACCCATGTCAGGCAAGCGCTCTTAACCTTTAAGGGTACCACTGTGCTAGACTTTGCCTGAAATGCAAGGTTATGCAGAACACTATGCAGAAAACTTTCCTTCCCTGTTCAGTTCATATCTGGTTCCTCCAGTGTTCCCTCAAAAACAACACAGGCAGATTTTAGAAAAGAAAATATTTGGCAACTTCAAACATCTAATATTTTGTTAGCTTCTTCTCTGTACTTTATATGACAAATTTTCCAAAACACACTAACGTGTTCATACTGACTTATAATGTATACTGAGAATGCTCAATTCTCAACCAAAAGTTACTCTAAATTAAGCGTATTTTCAGATTTCTGTATAAAGTGCACTTCTGTGCATACCTGGTTTTGTCCTTTGACTAAAATACACCACAAAATTACAATGCTACTACCATGATTTATAACCAGCTAAGATACCTGTCCTCATCACTTAGACTTGCAGTCAATAAGCTTCATATCTCAACACAAAATAGTTTTCTATATTTATATATAAAATTTTATCCTAAGTAGAAGAGACAAAAACATATACATAGCATTCTTATTCAAAGCTGATACTTTTGAACATGAGTTCACAGAGGATTACTTACAAATTGGAATCCACACTGAAAAATACTAAACTATATTTATCATTAAATTTATGGAAGAAATATTCTATTAGTGACTAAATTACAAGAAAATTGATAATTAACATTTAACATAGCATTAAACATACCGTATGAAATAGTCATTTCTTATGAGCAAAAGATGTTGGAGAATAGAAAGAAAATATCCTTCAGCGCTAGTGTCCTTAACTGTATTCCACACCATGTTGTAAACATCATTTACTTCAGTAAAAAAGTTAAGGAGAGTAATAGCAAGGAAAAAAATATTTCAGTCAAATGTTGATTGATAACTTCTTTTAAACAGAAGTTATACCAGAAAAAATGCCCGTTATACACTTTATTTTGTTCATGTTTCCCTTGCTGATATCAAAAGGATATTCTAGTTCAGATCTAATATCTTCTAAACGATGAGAGAACTCGATCATGTCTTCTTCCTTATGCTCGTTGAACACTTTCAGCTGAATATCTAGTGCTTCATTCTTTATACATTTCAATTGCTGCAAAGTAGAAAGGCTTGCAAAATTAGCATTTCCATACATAAATAAACCTTTTTAGTAACTTTCAAAAGTCTTATGTTTAAAATTGCAAGAACAGATGAGTTAAGTTAAATATTCAAAAGGTAAACATGGCTTATGCCTCACTTAACAAGTATGTGCATGATGGTCTGTCACATTTAGAAATCAAAGTCCTAAAAAGCTGAGAAATCAGCATAAAGTTCAGAGATCACACTTCACCTTTTCATTCTTATTTTAAAACTGATTTTCATATCTAGCTGCTCATGCCCAGATTTAATAAAATGCCTTTGAGAATAATTTATTAGAACTTGTTCTCCCATTCCCCCTCTCAAGCTCAAATAGTCCAATAATTTAAATAGCAATGCAAAGAGAGACTACAAGACGCTTACTGGCAATATCTCTTTCAATCCGCTGCGCATAAATTCATTTCTGATGTGAAGCCTAAAATCCAAATCATCAGGAGATGTAACAAGAGCATTGATAAGCTGCATGCAGGCTACCTGTAACAGAAGAAGTATTAAACCATTTTATTTCTGAGATTTCAATATGCATCACAGTCAAAAAGACATAACTAACTACTAACTAGACATTACATCATGTCTAATCATCAATCTACTGTAGTCTTATAATTAAGATACTTAAATTTCTTATCAACCACATGAACTATAGACACCAAAAATTACTTCAC
>KZ506398.1:56592-81530 GCA_002844005.1 Limosa lapponica baueri
TGCTGGTGATGCCCTTGTTGATGCAGCCCAGCATCCTCTTGGCTTTCTTTGCCGCTGCAGCACACTGTTCACCCACCTTGAGCTTGTTGTCCACCAGCACCCCAGGTCCCTTTCCATAGAGCTGCTCCGCAGCCATGTAGATCCCAGCCTCTGCTGCACTCCTGGATTGTTTTCCCAGTTGCAAGACCTTATACTTGTACTTATTGAACTTCATAAGGTTCTGTTTAACCTACTCTTCCAGCCTATCCAGGACTTCCTGCAGGGTGGCTCTCCCTTCCAAATTGTCCACTTGCCCACTCGGTTTGGTATCATTGTCAAACTTCATCAGGGTACACCTGATCCCATCATCCAGATCACTTATGAAGACATTAAACAGTGTTGGACTCAATATCAATCCCTGGGGGACCCCACTTGTGACAGGTTGCCAGTTTGAAAAGGACCTATTCACTACCACCCTCTGGGTGTGGCCTGTCAGCCAGTTCCCCAACCAATGCATAGACCACTTGTCTAGACCATAGTTTCTCTAGGAGGAGGCTGTGAGGAACCATGTTGAAAGCCTTCGAGAAATCTAGGTAGTGTCCATCGCTCACCCCACATCAACCGAGCAGATTACTCAGTCATAGAAGGTGATCCGGTTTGTCAAGTATGATTTGCCCTTGGTGAAATCCTGCTGGCTTTTCCCAGTCACATGCTTTATTTGACTTGTGATAGCCCTCAGGAGGGTTGATTCCATAACTCTCCCAGGGACTGAAGTAAGACAGATGGGCCTATAATTTTCTGGATCCTCCTTTAAGCACTTCTTGTAGATGGAGGTGACATTAACCTTCTTCCAGTCTCCTGGGACTTCCCCTGATCTCCACAACTTCTCAAAGATTACGGAAAGTAGCCTCGCAATGACATCAGCCTGCTCTCTTAACACCCTCAGGTGGACATTGTCAAGGCCCATAGATTTGTAGGGGTCAAGCTCTTGTAATAGTTCACAAACCAACCCTTCCTTCACTGACAGTGGATCTGTGTTTGCATCAACCAGGATTGTTGTTCTCAAGGCCTGGGGCCCAACAGTGATGGAAAAGACAGAGACAAAGAAAGTTCTGAGACCTTCTGCCTTTTCAGCATTGCCGGTGACTAACTCACCTCTCCTGTGTAACAACAGGCCAATATTTTCCTTCTGCTTCTGCTAGTTGTTTATGTACCTAAAGAACCCTTTCTTGTAGTTTTTGACAACCCTGGCCAGTTCCAATTCAAGCTGAGCTTTTGCTTTTCTAACTGCATCTCTGTATGCCCTGGCAATGCCCTTGTAGTTCTCCATGGGCACTTTGTCCACTTTTCCATCTCTGGTACATGAGAGATGCCTGACTGTATTCATATTCTCAAACTATGATCATCAATCTTTTCTTGAACCAAAAACATTTAAGTATGCTTCCCATAATTTTGGATTTTATTAAAGATAAAAGGGAGAATATCCTTGTTTTCAACAAATGCAAGAAGTAGATACATAGAGATTTCATTAAAAATACAAAAGTCATCATATTGAGGCTTTTTATATGTTCAGCCTTCAAGTAACAGAAATGTTAGTCAATTCAAAATTGAAAAGGTCAGTTGTTAGTGTCAAATTGAACTGCCACAAAGCAAGCCTACATATATCAAGCAGATAATCAAGGCAAGTGTGCCAAGTAACTGACAACTGTAAGCTTCTGTCTTATTAAAACACTGTCAAATTAACCACCAGGTCAATGTCATTGTTATAAAAGTTTACAACTGATTCACAGAAGGAACCTTGATTTTTCTGGTCTTAAAGAAAAATAAATCTAGCAACCATTTGTGGAGTCCGAAAAAAAAAAAACTTTCATCAGAAAGAACACATTCAAATGGAAGCTTAAAAAAAAAAAAAAGAGAACTCTCATTAAAAGCTTCTATGTCTATATAAAATACAACAAATGAAACAGCAAAACATTACTTTTTTTCAAGAACTTTAGGGTAGCACCCTCAGTAAAGCCAAATTAATATATTTAGCTTACGTATTGCAATTGTAACATTTAGAGTAAATTCTTGCAAAAGTATCTAAAGTAAGGATCTGCTACTACAAGAAATTTATGTCTAATCTGGGAAATGCAGACTCAAAAGCACTGGACAACAAGAAATTTGTTATCTTACAGTCTACACTTGCCTTCTGCAGTCCCTTTCCAGTCCCACTATAACTGGAGCTCAAAGCTTTTTCTCCCTCTCCTTGTTAATCTTAACTCTATGCTGAGCCTTACACAAAGCCCCCCAGCCAGTGGCCAAAGCAAAAGCTTATTACTCTACAGTTCTCCTTACAGCCCCTTTCCAACCCAACTCCAGCCCTACCAATATAAGGTCTCCTTTTTGAACCTTAAAGGTAATTACCATGATTTTCATACATTAACAAAATACACAAATCTGAAAACAAAAAAAAAGGCAAATCTTTATTCACCAAGCCAGAATCAAGATCTGCTACATGAAACCGGTATTAACCTGATATACTTTTAAAAACAGCCAACAAATGAAATATAAGAACAAACAAAATATCCTACGTTTCCAGCCAATAAAAATTATCGCTGAGGGGGAGAACCTTCATGACCCTGAAGTTGACTGTCTGAGGTTTGTAAGCAACTTTAATTTGGTTTTCGTTCAAAACTTTTTAACTCAGTGTAATAAATCCATGTTGACATAAACAAATGTTTACAAAACTTAAAACAAACAAACAAAAAATCAAATTAAAGAATCACCCTTTCCTCAGTTATGACCTCACCTGACAAATTACACCATGGCTAAAATTCCTACTGCCAGAAAACTGAGCGGTAATTCAAAGATGAAATTATCCTATCACAGTAACTGATTCCTGCTATGGTTAGGACAGCAAGATTTAAAGTAAAGGAAATAAAAATAATATTGCTATCTGATCTCTTGCTCAGAACAGAGAACACAAGGATACTTATGCACACTACAACAAAAAACAAACAAAAGAATCAGAAGACAACCATTTCTGCATCAAATCAAAGTAACTGAATTTAACTGACTTAATGCTGGACAGTAATTTTCTGTCTCCTTCATCTTTATATGATATTCCCTTGACCTCAGTTTAGCACTCCTAGAATGTCTATTCTAGAATGTACCTCAGGAAACAAAGTATTTTGCATTTTGCTAATTTGGGTTAAAAAACACAAACAAACAATAAGAAACACAAAACACAGTTTGTTTACTCAACAAGTTATACTACAAATTAATATCTGGACTACTAAAAAGGGTCAGAAAGCAACTTACTCAGAGACTACAAATAAAAAAGGTAAATAAGTATTTGTAATTGTGAAAAGCTCTATTCTAGAACGAAGAGGCATAAAATCACATAACAGGAAGCTGAAGATGGGAGCATCAAGGGATGCCATCCAGAGTGACCTTGACAAGTTGGAGAAATGGGTCCATGTGAACCTCATGAAGTGCAACAGGGCCAAGTGCCTCAACGTGCATTTGGGTCAGGGTGATCACAAGTACGAGTGCAGGCTAAGTGATGAACGGATCAAGAGCAGCCCTTCAGAGAAGGGCTTGGGGATATTCTTATATGAAAAATCAGGTATGAGCTGGCAACGTGTGCTTGCAGCCCAGAGAGCCAATCGTATCCTGAGAAGTTGTTGCTACCCCAATCCCTTGAAGTGCTCAAGGTCAAGTTGGTTGGGGCTTTGAGCAGCCTGATCTAGTGAAAGATGCCCCTCCATGGCAGGAGGGTTAGAACTAGATGATCTTTATAAGTCCCTTCCATACCAAACCATTCTATGATTACGAGACAGAAAAAGTGAGAAAGGAGGGACAATTTTCCAAGAGAATTCCACTGTTACTGGCATAATTCAAATACAAATGATTCTCCACCTTCAAATATTTTTTTATAGTTAGCTTTTCTGTGAGACACAACACAAACAGCAATCTTTACTGTCAGACAGGGACTATTTAATACAAAAGGTGACAGTGGAGTAACACAATCATTTCTTTCAAACTTGAGATTCATCTTTTACCATTTTTCTAATATTCACAAAGAATGACAATTATAAACAGTGTTCAGCTAGATTACATGAAAATCAATAAGTTAATATTTACACTCTTAGACCAATGATTTATAACGATCAGTCAAATGCACTGTAATGTTTTATGTCTTTCTGTGGTAAACTCTACATCCAATGGAAGCAAATTGAAAATAAGGTGACAGATTTCTTTCCTCGGACTCTCTGAGTGCAATTTTATGAAATCATAAAGTGGGCATGAGGGACAGCTTTCCTGCTGATTTAGACATTAACTATAAGAAACAGCTGCCTAAAAACTTGCTTTTTTGCTATTATTGATTTTTAAGTTTCAGCAAATATCACCAGAAGTGAGCTAATCTTTCTGCATCTGAATATATGACTTATGCTTTATTTTAAAAGGCTGTATAAATTTAATTCCCAAAGTCTGTAGGATTTGGGTGAATAGAAATCAACAAATTAACCTGGAACACCCTTCTGTTTCTCAACACTGAATCTTCCCACAGAGCATTTTAAAAGATAACATTATGAACAACATTCCAAAATTTGACCCTTATTTGAAACACTATCCCTCCTCCTTTTTATTGTAACAGCTGGTTGAATACAGAAAACTAAGTAACACTATTTTCACTTGTTGCAGAGGTTTGTGAAAAAAATGTGCTTACCTGCAGCTGAACTGAGTTATCCTGAAGACCTTCTACAATAGGAGAGAATCTGTCAACATTCTTTTCCTCTGCTGCTGCTGTTATAGCTTCCAAAATTTTTTCAAGGCTGTAAGAAAAGAAAAGCATTTAACTCAGGAGACGTATTTAATCTGCTGTCCATTTGTTATCATCTGAAGAGCCATGTTGTCAAAGTGTTCACCTGCCTCGATTTCTTGTGTACAAATTTAGGAGGTTTAAGCATTACTTGTTTCCTTTGGAGACTTTTGTAGCCAAAGAATGATTTACTGGATTACAATGGTTAAGATACCTTAAAAGTAATGCTAAAAAATGTTAAGCAAAAGAATGGCTGCGTAACTACTTCCATCTAATCAGTACATCCACACGTAAAAAAGAAAACTCATATTGATATGACCATAATAAAAATCACAGATAAAGGTATTCTGAAAACTGACAATATAGTACAGATATTACTTTCAAACCCAAGTTGAAAATTTTGGCATTTCATTCAGGTATAACTATGATTTGGGATATCGTAAAATTACCTTGCTATTTCTGGCTAAGTACAAGTACTTACATGTTTTCCTCTCCAACAATGCACATTGCAGAAAGGAGTTTAACTATATCTGTCATCATGTTAGTTTGCTTGGGATCAATTGCTTTGATCAGCAACAAAAGGCTTCTCTCTTCTCCCAAAATTCTTTCCAATCCATACTAAACAACAGAAAAACAGTTGTTAAGAGAGTTGGAGGGAATCCAAATGACTGTATTGAATATCTAGTAAAAGACAACAACAGTTCCCTCAAGTAACTATTCCAAATGACATTTAAGTCTGTCAAATACTTAATTTAAAAAAAAGGAGAGAAAAGTCCAAAATGGGTCATTTATTCTGTAATAAGGGCATACATCAGCATCAAAAGTTTCGACCATTCTCTGAGTATATTTCTGCAGAGAGGAAGTGGCAGCAGAAAGAACTTCAAACCACAGCTGACTAACACACTACTTTTCCAAATTGCGCAGGCTTATACCTACTGATTGTGCGCATTATTTGATTGAACTGCAGCAATTTAGATTCCCAGATTAAATAAAATCCCATACCTTATTATTCATGAAGGCTCTCAAGCACTGTATAACCTTATGCTGACTCCTCTTCACAACTTTGTCCTGGCTGGATAAATAAAAAAATTAGTGTAATTAACTGGTGTTTACATGTTGAGAAAAGCTGGCAATTTTTTATGAAACCATCCTTACTTTTTTGTTTCAACCAATCTTTCCAAAACGTCCAACAGCAGCCCCAGACCTTCTCGGCCAAAGTTTTCAACCCAGCTAGGGAGAAAGAAAAAAAAAAGACATTAAAAAAACTGATACAACAAAGATTAATTACAAGGAATGAAAATCGTCAGCATAAATAAAAGCAAAAATAAATAAATGTCAGCATAAATAAATAAATTGATCAGAATTAGTAAAAAAAATTACAACTTTCACTTTACTTGCATTATAGCCTCTCCACTGTTTTCTGGTTTGTCTAGACATTTACATGTCATTGTATACATTGGGTAAAATTTATTTATCATCGCTTCTGAACACTAACCAGAATATTTAGATACTCTTATAATGGTGGCACCTTACTAGTGACAAATAATAACCTATTCTGTTGGGAATAACACAAAGTAGATGCAATAGCTCTTTTGAAACACATAGTTCTTCCAATCCCATCACAGGATGGAATTAATAAGTTCTTCGTATCTGCTTGATACAGAACCATAATGGACTTAGGAAGAGAGAACCAGATCAGATGATTTTATATGTTTTTCCCCTAAAAGTCTGGGGGAAAATGCATTTTCTCCTTCTTGGATGGTTGTTTCATTCTAAAACAGACAAGGCAAATAAATGTCAATTATTTTTGGTATAACTGGCCATATATGACCTCAAGATTATCCTACTGGACATTTCATAGCACATTTTGTCTTAGACAAAATCGTGCACAGCCGCTTTGTCATACATCCAGCAGCTGAGGCTGCCGAGAATGATCAAGTGCCTAAAATACTGTTGCATTATTACTGACCTTTACTTCCAAAAAAGAACAAAGATTACTTACGCTATCCAGAGCAAACACCCAGTTTTTTGCCAGTCTGACAAAATATCAAGGTATCAGTGCCTCTATTTTCAATTTATTAAAAACGTCCCCTAATGAAAAGAGCTAAATCTGCTGCAACTATTATACAAAAGGAGAATAAACAGTTGTAGGCAACTAGTTATCTGTAATACTACGTACAGCTGTAACACTGAACCGCTTTTGATGAATTGTGTTGGCAACTCTAAGGCAAAACCACCACATTTATTTACCTGAAGAGCAGTGACCAAGATCAGTGGATACATTTTCTTTTAGAGGCTTTATTTTTATACTGATGGAAGATAAATACTACTTTTTGCAGAAAGCCACAGATTTCAATACTTATTTTTTTTTTTAAAGTACCAGGATCAAACTACTGAATATCACTTGACTAAAAAAACACATTTTACAAAAATGACTAATGGAAAACAATGTTGTAGAATCAGTTCTTGCATCAGAAACTAAAATGTCAACAAGTTCAAAAGTTAAGGCGACTGAAGTATAGTATTTGGAAAAACAGCAAAAAACCCTAAATTATATATTGTCAAAAAGATCACAGCCCACAAATGTGAAGATTGTCAGGCAAGATCCAATCTATATTTAATTCTCATCCTGTTAAAAAAGCATTAATTTATTCTTAGTATTACACATGCACAAAATAAAACCCCAAAGTTTTATCAGTTATTTCTCATTGTCCATATCATATAAAGCTAGAGTTAAAAATCATCATGGATTTATAGCAGCTGGACTGGAGTTCAGGATTAACGTGTCAAAGCAAGTTCCGACTCAAAGAAATGGCTGCTGATAGGAAAAAATCAAGGGCACCAGTATCTGCATTCAATGAACAACAACTATTGTTACTCACTAGAAAGAAGGGGACATGGTTGAAAAAAAGTTTATTCCACAAATTTTTACTTTGAAGAACAGCATCTCACTGTTCATTTTTTGCTATTTTTGTATTTAAGCCCTATGGAAGAACTTAGTTTTTACTAAGGCTATTTTAAAATGCTCTGTTTAAATCTAGTGAAGTCTATCTTAACTGCCTTCTTCAGCACCACTCAATACACCAAAAGACTCTTTCAGAACCTGTATGTTCTATTGGTTGCGATCCTTCTTTTGATTTGTTGACTAAAAAGCATTCATGGACAAGTAGTAGAGAGGGATTTTTTTATGAAACTGCTGCCTACTTAAAGAGCTCTTCTCTGGTGTTTTTGCAAGCCACAGGCAGTCTCCTTCCAATTCAAACCTTCCAATTCAAACCTCTCAAATTCAGATCTATTCTTAGGCCATAAATCCATTAACTTAATAATGAGCTTCACTCCAATCCAAGTATTAAGAGTTATTTTATGTTGTCTGTTACATTCTGCTTAATGTTTCAAACTGAAGTTAAAAATTAATAAATTATGGTCACGGTAGGACTTGGATTCAACTGTTCAATTTTCTACCTACCATAGTTTATATTTGACTGAACAAAGCCAAAAGCCAGTGTTGCAATCCAGAATTAATTGTACAAATAAGTTACAGAAACTAATCTCTCATATGCATCAATGCAATACTTAGACATCAACAATGCATCATACTCTTCTAGCACGCTTTGAAGGACTGACATAAAATACACTAAGCTTAAGAAAATGAACTTTTCATTTCTCCATGGATGAAAGCACTTGCTCTTTTCCCCGTTCTTGTAACGTATCTACAGATTTCTAATCCTTTCCTTACTCAAAGTGAAAGATTTGCAGAAAATGTACTTAGTGGAAAATTTCATAATATTTAGTTGCTGTAAAACTTCAAAGTTTCTGTACTTTCTTTTTCCATACAATATCGGTCAACAGACTTTTGGTATTGATCAGATGCGCTATTACAACATTATAGTCCAATTCAACTTGCATTCTCTATCAAAGAAGTCAAGTACAGACCAACACCGTTCTCCCATAGCTGGCCTCCAAATTCCTTACTTTGATGCCATTTCTCCATCTTCCTCGCCTCTTCATGTCTTATCACATTGTACCGTGCGCTGTCAGGCAGAACTAGCACCTCACAGAGATCATGGGGTTTGATTTGGTTTGTTTTGTTTTCCTGAGGGAGGGGTATTAACTCCTTCCCTGGTATGTGGGGAAGGCGCAGTAAAGGGGATCACATACAAAAAGATGAAACTATCCAGACATATCAAGAAAAGAGAGGAGAGATAGCTCTAAACTTAAATTGTCACATATTTCATGCATTTTGTGTTTCTATTTCCGGACGCCTATTAATAACTAAAGTTTTGTTAAACCAACTTAAGTAAAATTAAAAAAAAAAATAAATCTATGGGGTTGTGGGTTGTTTTGGGGTTTTTTTTATTATTTAAACAAAGAAGAAGCAGCAGTACCGCATCAAAAAGTAGCTTCGCAGTCATGGAGCAAGTATACCTTCTGTAAAATCCTGTGCCAGAAAAACTCGGGTTAACGTAAAGCGTGTTTCTTCCCATGCGAGCAATTCAATTCAAAACTGAATTAATAGAAGGAAAGAAGCAAACACCCATCCAGAAGACCCACATCAACAACTCTTGCCATGCCAGATGCAGGAAGAAGTTGTCTAATCCTTCTTTAATCACGTTCCATCAGAAGCACCCCCAACATTTCATTTACATTATTTTGAATTAAACCCAAAACAGTTTCCCAAAATCATGTGTTCAACCGCTGGCTTAAATAGGAAGTCTAAAACTAAAGGTTGTAAACAGAATAGAAAAAAAAATAAATTAATAAAATAAAGCCAGCATCCACAAATCAAGTTGCACGGACCACATCAAAATTAAACATAAAGGCTGATATCAATGTTAGAGTTAGGATTACTGAAGAGTTAAGCCTTTTTTAAAAAAGCATAGGTAAAGTAACGTGCTCTCTTCTGTATAGATAAACCTTACAGACACAGCAAAAATTACTAGAAGACAGCAAGGAAGAAAGCCTAAAGTACACTGGACAGAAGAAGGAGCACATAATTAAAAGTATCTATGTTTTCTGGCTAACAAACTTACATCAAGGTTCCTATCTCCCATTATTGATTACCCTGACAAAGCAAAAAGATTAAAGAGTTAAGAGAATATTTCAAAAACAAACAAAAAAAAATTTGTCTATTTACCACTAGAAAATAAACTGCAATAAACTTGGTTTACATTCTCTTAGTATTAGCTTTATTACTTTGTACAGATCGGTGAACTCTACTGAAAAATAGGTCTACAGAAGATACGTAATCAATGAAAAAACAGAAAAAAGGTACAATCATTCACTAATGCATACACATTCATTAAATGGAAAACCTTGAAACATGCACATCTATAGATCCATTAATTTTAATCCATTAAGAAATAAGAATACAATTAATCTTTGCAGTATGTGTTAATGATGTTACCTGACAGGATTACTAGTCAAGGACACACGGAGAGATTCTAAGCAAGTGACTAGTCTTTCATCTGTTGACCCAGATTTTAATTCCTGAATAAACTCTTGGGCTGAAATCTTCCGACTGTTCTTGAGACTTCCCTGAAATAAAGAAAATGCATTCATTTTTCATTTGGCGCATACAGAACTTGAATAGATTATTAATGGCTAACCTTCATTTCTGTTCCTTGAAAAAACAGGGGGAAAGAGATATAATTTAGTCCTAAACTGGTAACTGTTTGTTGTCCATCTACTAGATATGCTAAATGCTGACTAAATTTTTGTTAACTTATGAACAAATTTATAATCAGTAGTCACAAGCAGCAGGCATCAAACGTGGAAACCTATCATGCACACTTGGTGAAATACAATTTTTGTAAGGCATTAATTCTGTTTATGCATTTCAAACATCTTAATTTTCAATACACAGCAGAAGAAAAAAAAAAAAACAAACCAATTCTGTGGTGCTCTGAACAGATCAGAGAGCATGCGTCCAGAAGCGTGACTGCAGTCACACAAGAACACAGAGGGGAGAACCAGTGCATGCACCAGAAGAGTACTCAGGATGTTAATGCAGTAACTTGAGTTCTTGCAGGTAACGTAAAATGCTTTTCCCTTAAAGGTCCTTCAGATGAGGAGTTTATGAGACTGGGATTATAAAAACAGACTAGCTTTAGCCCTTAGAGCCAAAGCAAAAGAACTTGAAAAAAAAATTTTAAAATAAAAAGGACTTTAGAACTAAAGTTCTAAAGATAAATCCCAGCTCCTCATGTGTTGTATTTGCCATCTGTAAGAATGCAGTGCAACACAAATATGACTATTGATGCAATAACTTAAGGACACTTACTCAACCTTCGAGTTTGGATTTTGCCTTGCTTTCTGGGTTTTGCTCTTTTTGGCAAGTGAGGAGGGAAATGGGGACATGGAGAACAGGGAGATAGAAAGGAAAATGCAATGGCAAGGTAATGCAGCACCACAGCAATAGTTTTGTGGAAATAAAATGTTTTCTGTTCCAAGCAATACAGGTTGAAAGACACTGACTTCAACTCATCATTGTATCTGTGGTATCAAATGTTGCTTAAAATAAATTCAAGATATAAATGATTCTTCTAAAGGATATATAGTATCCATTGTTTTCAACAAAGCAATGGTTACACTGAACTATTAAAGCTCTATAGTTTGCAATTAAAACAGCAAATGTAAGAGGCATTGACCCTATTCCTAAGAGTATCCTCCTCCCCTTTTTTAAGTAGCAGCAAAGACAAAGTTTGTAGACAGTGGAAAATAAGAAGTCTACTCCACCTAATATCCATTTATGATATGAAGGATAGATATATTTTTTACAGAACATATCTAAATTCAAAAAAGAGGCATAAAATGGGTTATACAACCTATATTTGACTTAACTTCATTGGAAGAACTTTTTTGGAGAGAAGCAGCACAACTATTCTGTCATGTAGCACTAAAGAGAGTTACTAAATAATACTTGATTATCTAGTGGCTTAAGTCAGGAGCTGAAGACAAGTAGACTTGCAGTGCAATAACAACTTGAAATTATCCACCGTAAATGGTGAGGCAGACTCATTATGTTATTATACTGAGCTTCACACGGAAGATGTTTTCTCACTGTGGTAGATCCTCAAAGCGTTGAAAAATAAACTTTTCTCCTTCTGAAGTAGAAGATAATGAAATAGTTTCTAGCGGAGAGGTGAATTTAAAAACTGGGAAGAGTTGCTGAGAGACCAGACTGCTGTGCTGCCAGAGGGACCTCAACAGATAGTAATCATAGAATGGTTCAGGTTGGAAGGAACCTTAAAGATGGGCACCTCCAGGGATGGGGCACCCACAACTTCCCTGGGCAACCTGTTTCAGTGCCTCACCACCCTCACACTAAAGAATTTCTTCCTGATATCTAATCTAAATCTCCCTTCTTTCAGTTTTTAACTATTTCCCATTGTCCTATAGCTACACTCCCTGATAAAAAGTCCCTCCCCAAAAATTGGGAGAAATGGGCAGGGGAATTTCAGGGAGTTCCATAATAGGAAACACTAAATCCTGAACCTGGGGAGGAATAATCCCAGCTAGAAAATAGGTATGTAGAAAAAAATGGGGTCCTGGTGGGTTACAAGTTGACAATAGGGAAGTGCATCACCAGCTGGTTAAGGGAGATAATCCTTTCCCTCAGTTTAGCAATGGTGAGACACATCTGGAGCCTCAAATCATTCCATTCTATGACTTTCTGATAAGGGAACACTGGGCAGCTATTGGGGGCTATAATACCTCTCTGGTCCAACTGTATTTCCTCAGATTTGAGAAATATATGTTCCAGATGCCAAAAAACAGACTACTGCCAGGAACCACCCTGAAAATATACCATCTCATGCTATATTTTGATACACAACACTTAATACTTGGAATGTCACTCCAAACATGCCTCTGAATTGATGGGGATCCCTATTTCCTTAAAACAGTAGATGAGATTACCAGGAAGGGATGAGGGAAGCCTTAGAATTAGAGATCTAGGAAACCCAGAGAAAAAACCTCCATAACAATAAGTGTTCCCACCGACAAAAAGAAACTCAGTATTTTCAGTCTTCTTTCACGTGCTGTGTTTAGTTCATAGTCACATAACACTCAAGTCAGAAAGGCCCTGCAGCAAGGGAACTTCCTTTAATCTCTTCAGATATTCCCTGGGTCCAACAGTTAATAGTCTGCATTGGTAATGCCAGGAACAGAACACTACCTCCTTAAAAAACATCTAGTTGGCAATCTTATTCCTCAAACAATTTATGCTCATCACCAAGATGATATAATTGCTTGCACTTCCATAAGGCAGCTCAGCTCCCCTACAGCTTTGACACAGCTGCATCTAAAGAGGAATGAAAAAACAACTGGAGAGGATCTCCAAGCCAAATGTAAAAGATCCTAAACAAAACAAAAAAAGCACCCATAATATTAAGAACTAAATATCAGACTTGATAAAACATGAAAGGTAAAAGCTACTACACAATGAGTTGCCCAAAACACTACAAATTCACTGGTTAAGGGGAACTGGCAACAAGGGTTTCTGTCTGGTTATTCACAAGCTTATATACTGAGCACATCTGTTCTGTTAAAACAATCCCCATACATTTTAAAACTAGACAATATACACTCCTCAGGCACAACCAGGGGAAATTGAGTTATGACTGTGATATAAAGAGGAAATTGATACAACCATATTGTAACAGGGAATCAGGGCTGTGCCCGTATGTATACACAGCTTATACAGCTCCCCATGCGATACTGGATGAGATAATGGACTGACTAGAGACAAGATGACCAAACAAACTCCTAGCACCCTTCATGCCAAAGGATTTAACTAAACGTTACGGGAGTTCTCCAGTTGGAAATTTCAAAGAGTCCCAGAAATTCTCCTGGAAGTTCCTGATGTCCATAGACTAGATGATAAGCAGTACTTGTTTGCCTGAGCATATGGATTAATACCCTGGGTGGAAAATCTGTCATTTCTAGTTACCTCCCCCAGCAGTTCCTGCTGTAAAATTGACCAAGCTGGATATAAGTAAGATATTTATAAACAATCAGTAAAATTGCTTTCTTTTGATGCAGGAACAGTCATCTAGGACAGCCATAGGGACAGGACATAGAGTTAAGATGGTTAGAAGATCTTTTTGGAAGTAATTTAATATAAATCAATAGCAATGTGTGCAGTGAAAAGGTCACGTGGGAGAAGAGCCCAGCCAGACTATAAACACTCACTAGAACGACATTTCAGAGAGTCTCATCTGACCCATCTGAAGAAAGCATCACAAGCAATGGGCACTCGCATCAATATCCAGACAGTAGCCGGTCATCCCATTGCAGACTCGGTTCCCCACCTGAACATTACCCTGTGCAAAAGGAGCCAATAAACCGTGAATGTCTGTAGAACATAACCACAGTACCAAGTACCACTCATTCATAGTTACGCCAAGGTTCTGCAACATAATAAGAATATGATACATCTGCCAGTGCTTAAATAAAATGAGAGCTACATTTGGTATCAATTGTGAAACTGATTATATTAGCTATATTTCTGCATGGGAAAGCTGCTTAAGTTTAAAATGCTCGAGTTAACTGAGAAACAGGAAATATCTTGAGGCATCAGCGCCTCTAGAAATTTAATTGCTCAACTGAAAAACAACTGGTTTGTGAGCAGATGCAGTATGAAGTCAGCATTAATTAATTCAGTTAAAACATTACAAGGGAGTAAGCTGCACAACAAAAATGAAATCTTGTGAAGAAAACTCGCTTTAAAAACCCAGTTTGTGTGGGTTCAACATACAGAACAGCAAAACCTACAGGAGAGCAACATTATAGCAATGCTGCTTTTATTTCCACTTGAGTATTAACTCCACAACATGGAAATTTGTTTTTAAAATTTTTCTAGGCTGGAACAACAGGTCTTATCATTCTGAGAATGAACAGTTTTCTGCACAATATGCTGTTAATTTCAGAGAGTTAGAAGAGGCTTAGCTAAGAAGTAAAATTACTGAACAGAAAGTTGGTTTTGTGCTACGTCAAACCAGGATATTATGTGTTTATATGCAGAGGGTGATAAGGTCTCCCCTCAGCCTCCTTTTCTCTAGGCTGAACAACCCCAGCTCCCTCAGCCTCTCCTCATAAGACTCATTCTCCAGACCCCTCACCTGCTTCATTGCCCTGAATGCCTTCGTTACCAATGAATTTAATTCAACATTTCCAAACCATGATGGTTTGAACAGTATGTGATATACATCTCTAAGGTAATGTTTTTAAGAAGAAATAAGGGTTCATCTAAACGCTATACATTACAAGGAAACAAGAAAGTACGAGCAGAATACTGAAGTATTTGAGCAGAATTCTTTCAAGCATACAATTTTTGCCATCTTTCAAATTCAAATTCAATTCAAATCTTTCCATAAGTACTGCTAGCATCCCAAACCCCACGACTGTTTATTCTTAGCAGTCCTTCTACAGGGAGCCCCTCAACCCATTATAAGGAGTGATGGTAACGGCATACAGACAAACATAAACAGAAGCATGCTCTCAGCCAACTGTTTAAGAAATCTCCAAGCAAAGGGGATTGAAATGAATATGCGTTGGATGATGGATATCAGTAGAACTCTGATTACTTTTAAGTAACTTTGAGTCCTGAACTGATGGATTCATCCTAAATATCTCTTGCGTATGCAGAGGTAGGTCACAGTATTCTACACGTAAATAAGCACCTGAGCATAGCCCCACCAAACCCAGCATATTGATGTATCTACAAATTAAGAGAGATGTTCTTTGTGAATATTGGAATGTTCTACATTTCTAAGATGATGAAGCCACTTGGATCAACAAAGGATGCTTCATTTTCAGTGATTCATTAGAGGTGCAGTCTCTTCGCTTCATTTGAATAGTTTTTAAAGCAGTTTAACTGCTTTAAATGAAACCTGCTCGGTACTCTCTGCACATGAGGATATTTGTCCCAACACACTATAGCTTAGTACCTGCCTCCTTAAAGTTTGAGAAGTATGAACTATCAAAAGATGTTACGCAGTATCACCTGTAGAAAGAGAGACCTGAGATAGGGTTAGTTGTACATCATATTCAGGACGTATATGGCACTTCAGCTCTTCTGAAAAAGTATGACACTCACCAAGTCACAGTACAACAAAATTTAGCCAAATTCCCTGGGCATGCAGAGCATTACTCTCTAGACTGAGAAGGCACTCGGACAGTGCCATGCACTAGAAACATGAAAGAGCACACCAGGAACAAAGAGTTTGCAAGGGCAAGAGAAGGAGTTTCCCATCCCAGTAGCTCCAGCACCAAGCTGAATTCATTTGCAGCACTACTGGATCAAACAACTGAATCTGTGCATCACAGAAACAGCTCCTCCGAGTTATACAATGAGTGAATGCCATTTCCAATAAGGACACAACAGTAGGAACAGAGTTCAGAAAAGACAAAATTTTCCCTCCACGAATTAGTCTTCAGTGATCTCCCACAGCAGAAAGGGGGATAAGTGGGCTGGCACCGGAGGGAGGAACGGAAAGGAAAAACTGCTGTTGGGAGGTTTATGAAAACATGTAAGACAAATCACTGCCCTGGGTGAGGAAACACATTCTTCAGAGCAACAGAAAAATTGTCTGGTTTAGGCATAGTGCAAGAAGTTCCATTGCCAAAAAACATGTGTGATGACAACCAAAGACAAAAAAAATATATTTCTTTCAAATGGCACTCAGAAAGAAGGACTGATGAAACCTACTCTGCTATAGGCTTCAGTTCTTTGCACACTAAGTGTCAGGAAGTAAAGAGCTAACGTGAAAACTTTTCTCTTGAGAAATCAAGAGAGTCTTAACATCACCATCATCACAGCGCTAAGATTCCAGCAATAGGTGCCAGATGCAGTGACTCTGCACAGCCAGACATGTCCTATTGTCACATTACTTTCTAGATCAAACAACTGAGGTCTTCAAATGCATGTGGACGCTAGGGGTGTCAACAAGATGTAAACCTTGCCATGCAGTTTTGGGCTGAGAAACTTCAAGAATGTTGGGAGATTTACTAGCCTGAGGTTTTTTACTAGCCTGACCTCCTAATCTTCTGGTACTAAGGAACTTTTATGCTATAGAAGGACTAGTAGCTTTGATAAGCTCATCTGAAAACAATCTCCAGACAGTTCAGTCCTGCAATAGGCATCTACTGTCCTTAAAGTGCTAGAGCATAACACTAATAAGGTACACTATTTAAAGTAGACAAGAAGATAAATACCTAATTTAAATTATTATATTTGATGTCGTCTTTTCTCAGGATTTAGTTATAATTACATATGGGCAATTTTAACTGATATCTCTACATGCACGGAGCAGTGAGAGTCAAAGAATCAAATACATGAATTCTAAAGCAATCAAAAGATCTGAAGACAATATTAACACTGCACAATTTAGCACTGGAGTCAGTTCCCAGTCTGAAAAAATTAGAGTATTTTTTTATGCCAACTTAATCCTTAAACTGCCCAGTACACAACTCCTTCCATTTCTCTAAAATCAGTAATTATTACACTAAGTAAAAAAGGACACTAATTGGGTTTACATGCAATGCTTTCATTATCAGCTACTACATAGCATCACAACATGAATTCTGAACTGAACTCAAGTATGAAAAAGGCTAATTAGATAAGGAATTCTTTTTAAACAGTGCTAGAAAATAAATAGGTTCACATCAGACTTCTCCAACAAGTTTTCTGCAGAATCTTTCCACCTCAAGTAATAGCCATACCTTTACCAAGAAGAAATGTTGTTCTGTGTACAGAAGACACACCTCAAGTATGAGATAGTGCCTTTTAAAAATGTTTGTGACAATGAGAAAAAAGTAGTTAGTCAAAAGAATGCAACATGCAGGTGTTACTTTTTTCTCATTAATAGGAAGTAATATAAACATTAACTTTTGATGTCTTCAGAGACTTTTACTTACAGACTTTGAGGCAGTGCTAATATATTGCATCACCATTTCTTTTTTGGTATTAAAATCCTTTTCTCTCAATGGCATCTTCTTGTCTTCATTTAAATTCATATCTTCCTAGAATGAGAGGAAAAAAAAAGGGGTAAAAAGTTTTAAATGTCATCCAGCAACACAGTTGTTTAACTATAAAAGACTGACTTTAAAAAATAAAGACACAAAAATATGAACTTGAGCAACTGAAAGCTGTTATACAAACAACTTTTCATAAATTAGATATTATTCAAAACCATAAAAATCTTTGTCCATCTTCCCTAGTAACTCAGACTTAAAAAACCAGTCAACTATGCCAGGATAAACAAGTGCATCACAACCACTACTAGCATAATCTCTTCTTAGAAATCACTTGGTTTCACACACAAATGTGCACTAAACTACAGAAAAGCATTAACACTTCCTAAAACATTTCTAAATTTCTACATTTCAAAGCGGTCTCTTAGAATGATCTTTTTAATGATACAACAGTTTGTTCCATAATTCTGTTCCTCAGTTCCCAAATACTTAATCCTGGGCAGTGAAATCTGCTTTGCCCTGAGAGTAGCTCACAAAATAATATTCACCTTTGCAATAGGTAAGGCCCAAATCCTTGATGATTTGATCATTAAATCAACACCTTTAACAGTTATCAAAACACCATCACAATTCATTCATTCCAACATAAACCCAGAGGTCAAAAAGAGCAGAGGCAGAAGAACGACATTCAAAGCCATACAGCAGCTATTCATTGACATTTCTGACACAGGGACTTCTACTGTTCCAGCCTAGAAATGCTCTCAATCATTGTAATCAGCTTCACATCTGTGAGATATGACATTTCCTATAATGCTGGAGGTAAAACACACACACACAAAAAAAAAAAGCTTTAAGAAACAATTTAGGAGCACACACATATGAGTACAGCATCACTATGGTCACCCAAGCTTAGCAAGAATTACTGCAGTTACTCTCAGCTGACACTCACAAGGTGAATCCCCACCAGCTCTGGAAGGAGCAATGCTACAAGATGAGTGGGTAACCATCTTGATATCAAAGCTATTTCACCTAGTCAGAAGTCAATGACAAACAACAAGCAAACTCATAACCTTAGAATTTTAAGGAAAAAAACCTAAAGTCCAAAATTTTATACTATACTGAAACTTAAGTTTCCTTGTCTTTCACTAGTTTTCGTATTGAATAGGACAGAATCAAGCACAGTTCCAAAAAATATTTAGAGTTTTGTATAAATCCAGGCTGTGAGAAGACATTGCAGAAAATGCTTGACCCCATAAGTTGATCTTCTTGAAAGTACAATTAGGTCAATCTTTTGTACATTCTGGATGTTTACCCCCACAACTGTTACTGTTTCTTTTCCTTAAGGACTAGAAAAAGTTCCTCAGTTCAGTCTAGTATGCACTGAAGTTATTACTTGTTATTTATTAAATTATTATTAAAGTTATTTAGTATTACTATATAGTGTATTTATAGCATCAGATTTATATATTTCATACAATAAATACACTATTTTATTATTTGATTTTTTACTATCAAATAAGTACAGGGTGCATGTTGTAAAAAGTTATTTCATTCAAGCAAAAAAAAAAAATACAGTCTTTTGCCTCCTTGGCAGCGAGCTTGCATATTTGTGTTACTTCCTACATCCAAGAGTAAATGCAAAAAAACATAGAGAAACTATTTGCTTATGCCCAAATCAAAATTCTAGCAATGCATGAGGACACACAAATTCCTGAATACTCTGAAAGTTGTCTCATACCAAATCAAATGTTGGGGACATTGTCTTTAAAGAGCATGCTGCATTTTCTAGATTTTCTTGGATGAAAGCAAAACACTGAACTACTATGACTTACTTAATGATGGGAAACCTACTGTGATCCAAAAATGCTAAAATATCCATACTAAAATAAAAATAAAAGAAATCCACAGGCTTAAATACACATACATTAAAAACACTGCTGGGACCATATATTGTAGGCAAAAAGATAATTTTCTTCCAAGACACATAAAGAAGCGGAATTTTTTTTTTGCATGTGTATACACCATTTGGAAAAAAGTGAGATATTTGAAGTTATCTGTTTCTATCAAAGCTCAGAAAAGTCACTGCAGCTTTTTTGAGGTGAGAAAGAACACATAATGAACCAGAAAAGGTAGTGTCTTTAGTATTTCAAAATCAAAACCCAGAGTAATCAGAAAAATACTACAGCTTTACATTCTCAACAATTTTTTCCTTAGATTAAAAATGGGAGGGAGGGAGATAAGGGAATTGAAATCAAGTCAGATTGCCAAAGATACTACAATATTGGTATTCCCTCTAGCCTTCCATTTGTTATCTTTTTACAGGTATTTCTCATTTTCCGTAATATTTCAGTTTAATTAATTATCTTCTATCTAAATGCACAACAACATGTTTATGACTACTCTTATTACCAGGCAACACATCTGTTGAGATACGCATACGACAACCCGTACTAAAGTTACTAAAAATCAAGCCCAGCTTCACATCACCAGATAAATTTTGTTTTTTCCGCAAGTTCCAATAAACGTCTTTGGAATGCTATGCCTCCTTTCCACAGGCATACAATTGTATAGCAATACTGGCTTCAAATGAAAATACACTTTACATTTATATTTAATAAAGGCAGCTGTATTTTATTTAGTACTTAAATTGTATTTTTAAAGCCTACATAAACAGAAATGTAAAAACACTGAAACCACCAAAGTACTCCATTTTAAGTCTCACAGAAGTATATGACTAGGTTTTTCTTGATGTTTTCTGAGAGTTATCACATCTTCTGTACCTTGCCTGCAATATGCCACGCATTGTGGGTTTTTTATGATAACATTGAAATGCATGTATATTCTACCTAAGGGTGAGGGAAAACAAACAAAAAAACACTTTTCACATTAGCCTGTAGATACTACAAAGTTCCATTCCACAGTTTTTCCACTTTTTCAATACTTGTTGTTTTATGTTTTCTAAAAAAATAATTTCTGAACTCAAATAACAACCAGAAAACAAAGGGGTTGTTTTTCCTGGGGAAAAAAATAAATCTAACTTGTAGTCACACTAAAAAAAAAAAAAAGGGGGACCAAAAAACACCTGTCAGTACAAACTATATTCCACAATCCTAGATGTAACGGCTGTCTGTCTGCATGCGTTACTGTATAATTTGTGCCTGTAAAGTAATTTCTTTGTTGTTGTTTATAACAAATAAAACATCATTAAAGCAATTGATTTATACAGATTAGAAGTATTCAACGGTACAAGGAGCATATCAAATGTGGCTTACTTTATAAAATACTTCAACACCATTCTTTTATTTCTTCTTAAATCATTTAAAGACATTCTACAGGTGAGCATTAATTCTTTGGAAAATAAGAATGAGTTATTTCACATGGATATTTTCCTAGTAGTATTAACAGAAATGAACTAAATGACAGTTAATTACTAGATTTAACTGTGTGGTTTTGTGAACTCTTTCATAATTTTTGCCATCAAAACCACACTAGATGCCACTGAATAAAAGATTGGGAGAAGAAACTTTAAGGACACAAAGATGATCAGAGGGCTGGAGCACCTCCCTATGAAGACAGGCTGAGAGAGTTGGGGTTGTTCAGCCTGGAGAAGAGAAGGCTCCGGGGAGACCTTATCACAGCTTTCCAGGTACCTAAAGGGAGCCTACAGGAGAGATGGGAAGGGACCCTTTATCAGGGAGTGTAGTGACAGGAGGAGGGGTAATTGTTTTAAACTGGAAGAGGGGAGATTTAGATTAGATACCAGAAAGAAATTCTTTACTGTGAGGGTGGTGAGGCACTGGAACAGGTGGTCCAGAAGTTGTGGATGCCCCATCCCTGGAAGTATTCAAGGCCAGGCTGGATGGGGCTTTGAGCAACCTGGTCTAGTGGGAGGTGTCCCTGCCCATGGCAGTGGGGTTGGAACTCGATGATCTGTAAGGACCCTTCCAAACCAAACCATTCTATGATTCTAAGAAAGCAGTACGCATCGCGAAAACCCAAAGTATAATGCGACGCATCCAGTGAAACTTCAGAACTGCTCCCTTCAGTACTAACCAATTGACTTTCTTTATTTTGTGCAGAAATAGCTCTAAAAGCTTGGCTACAACATTCAAAGTGTTCACCACCCCACCCTGCCAAATCACTTAATTTGATCAGAACAGCAAACTAGAGGCTACAATATATAATTAGCTATGTAATCTTCTGTGACTAAACTAGTTTTATTCCAGTCTATTCAAGTGTGGATAATTTGAAGAATCCTTTCTGTATTACATGTTATAGCTAAAATAACACTGATAAAGTAGTTTATCAAAGACAGTTTAAGTGCTTTGTTATTCAACGAAACTAGGAAAGTATTCAAATTATCCAGGATGTCATCATTATTTTAACATATTTTTGCAAAGCAGTTATAAAATTGGAATTAATTGCTTGAGGATACGTGGATATAAGCAATTCTGTTTACCTAAACACACAGTAGAATGTTTCTGAGGATTTATTGAAAGTTTCCATTTTTTATGGCATAGCCTCAACATCACATACTATCCTATACCAGAATCTTTGTGGGATGGTAGAGAAATACAACCTACACTTATGTAGCAGGGGCTGCGCGCAGGGTGGCATATCTTCAAGTTTTATAAAAAAACCTCTCCCATTTCCTAACATTTGAGCAACTACTATTCACAGTAAAATTTCTTAACAGAAGTAAAATATCCTAGACACTGAGGTATACCTCTAGGCATCACTCTCCTTGTTAACGTTCTCCTGTGCTCTTCAGATTGCAGTTGCTCTCTTCTCTCATGGCCATTCCACGTTTAGTTTTCAATTGTCCAAAATGTCATCATCATCATGACAAAAACCTTAACCTATGAGGTGCTACCAATGCCATATGACCTTTCCAGCAAGTGGCTGCTCTTTTATAGCTCAGCAACGATGACAGCTAAGGAAGGAAGCAAATTTGAGACTGCATGTGCAGACAAATGCTGCTTTAGAGGCAAGAACCTTAAGTCTTCTTTTGTGCAAGAGCCACATGGCATATAAGTTCAGAACAAAACCCTGCTGTGACATCCAAAAGCATAAAATCCCTTTGTAAAAGCCATTTTATGGTTATGATGATTTCAGGTCATCTTGAAAGAAAGCAGGTTTCCCCATTTCTCATTCCTTCTCAAAATCTGTTGCTTAATCTCACTTTTAAAGATCAGAAACCTTTAGTTCCCATTTTAAAAGTATTTAGAGCAAAATCTTGTCAAACTAATTCAAAGACTTTGTCCCCTGGGAAACACCCTAAAACCCACATAATTACAACTCATAAGAACAACAATACTAATAATTCAGGTAAATAACAGAACACATGCACAAAAGAAGGCTCCACCTGTCAGTTAGCCACATTGCCATTCTTTAAGTAAAAGAAATCAGCATAAGACTCTTACCATCATTTTTTCAAACAGCGCTATGATTTCTCTTTCCGACATGGGTTTTTGACCAAAATCCTCCGCATCCATAGGTGTGGATGACAAATCTGTAGAATGTGACTGCTTCATATGCGGCAGAGGAGGTCTTTCCTTTTTACTTCCTGGAATTCTTATACTGGCAAATCTGTCCAACTGAAAACAGAAAAAGTATAACACATCACATGCTGCTTCCATTCTACCTAACTCTATTAAGATGGGTGTTCTTGGAAGCTAAACACCCTTACTTTTCTGTGGTAACTTGCCTGTCATTTAACTGTCTTATTTTAAAGGGTTTTCCTAAAGATACATATAACAGTCAGTTACCTTAGCACGTGAGTTAACAGACCAAAATCCCATTACATTATGGGGAAAATCATGCAGAACATGAGAATTTTATGGAAAGTTTGGAGGAAAAGATATCTACAAAACCAATTTATGAAGAGTTCTTCCCAACCACTACATGTAGAATATGAAAAAGCAGGCCTTTTTACCAAAAGCATGGTTTTTAAATGTTTTTGTTACTCAAACAGCTGTACTCCTGAGATTGTAATAGAATATACAGATATGCAAAGAACCTACTTTTTATTAGAAGACAAGTTAGCATAACTGAGACACTGTTCTATTTATTTTGGTTTTTTTTATTATGTTATCCAAAACTTAGTGCCTTTCTGTGCTCCAATTATTTAGAAATTCATTTAGGAGAAGCATAAAAACCACCAGTTCCTTTATTAAAGTTAAGTAGGATACACTTATGGTTTCATGAATAATCCTTAAGACTTATCATCAGCACAAGACAATCACTCTGACTTCATCCTTTCAAAAAGCCCCACTAAAAATTCTTTGGAAAAGTGGTTTGGGTTGTGGTTTTTTTTACTGGTTAGACATATATCAACTTTTCTATAAAGACTTACTCAGGGAAATTTTAAACATTTTCACTGTTAGAGCTTGTGCATTTTAATGTATATGGGCAAGGACCAACAGAACACAAAAGCAGCTGACATACTCAATGAGATGTGCTAAATCTTAATCATCTTTGTAGCAGCCTTTTGAACAGATGTGAACAGCAATATTACACTTGTCAACACAGAAGAAAGTTACGGTAGCATTTGATGTATAAGAGATTTTGGACAAGATTTCCCCCATATCAATAGACTTGCATCTTTGAAATGTTATGCAAAAATATTCTGAGGCTTCAATATATCTTGAAGATAAGCATCTTGAGATATGACTTAATAAGTACATCAAAGTTACTAAACTAAATGACAAGAAAAGTTATTATAGCGCCTGTGGAATTAAGATCAGAGAGAGCAAAGAAAATTAGTAGCAAAAATTGGGTACAAGTGTTCCACTCCACTCAGAGCAAGAATTGACTATTAGACATCCACGAAGAGAGGTTTAGAGGAAAAACAAAAAGACTTTAATTCTTCCTGTTCAAAATTGAAAGGGAACAGTTTTTGGAACATAGAAATAGATTGTAAGCCACTCACAAACAGATGGTTGTATAACATGCAAAAGCAGAAAATTAATATGGCATAAACATAAAAGAGCTCAGCATGGATGATGGGGCCCTTCAGTGTCACATCAAACCAGCAGGCAATGAGGAAAGCGCACTCTACATGAATAATTACATAGGCAAGACCCAGGAAGGAATAGAATGCAACAAAAGCAAAAGGGAGGGTAGCATCATTAGAAGTGAAGTATAGAGTTATCAGTGGCAAAAACCATCTTGCATC
>KZ506398.1:95377-107266 GCA_002844005.1 Limosa lapponica baueri
GTAAGACCTCTTTCAGACAATGTTGTGGGATCTGGTTCAAAAGTAACTGCTACAAGGAAGTGAACCTACTTAACCAGCCCTCATCCATCAACACCAGTGACATTGCATTTGGATATTTCTTTATAAATGAGTAGAAACCTCACGCGAACTACAACCTAATGTCTGGATCTTTTAGCACTCTAAGATAAAAGGGCTGAATGACTTGCACTAAGACATCTAAAAAGACTTATTCTGCGAACTTCATGTTACAATACTCCTCAGCCAGAGGAACTGGTTAAAACATGAGAACTGGGGTGATCTTTTTTCTTCTCCGTCACCAAGTCTTCTTCTGGCAAGGCTGTACAAAGTAAAACCAGTTGTCAGCTTTTCTGGTCCTCTGTATCGTTCAAGGATAGGCAGATGTTGAACATTACATGTGGTCTTAACAAAAATCTTATCACACTGGATTAATGGCATTAAATTTAGAGGAGTGCTGTGACTCATGAACAGGAGTATATTTTTATTCTTGCCTGGCCAAACAAACAAAACAAACACATTTCTAATCATAGGGAAAAAATAATTAGACCACAGATAGGTAGAGGTTGATGTGCTTTACTACCATAGGAACATACTTCTATTTTCAGGCCTGGATATATCAGTTCACAGAAGTAATACATGTCCTGCTGAGATGAATAGATTGCCTTAAACATAGGCCTGCAAGTAAATAGGTCTGGTTTAAGTAATATTCCTGTAATATTCACTTACTGCTAAAAACATGATATAAGCTTACAGAATACTGCTTTGTAGTGGACAAAAATACTAATATGCTCTTCTGTACCTTCCATGAACTACTCCAGAATAATAAAATTATTGCTTTTGAGAACATAGGAGCTATGTACGAGTAGTCCTTTAGTCTGTTTGTTATGTAGAAAACATATGCAAAATTAAAAAACAAATTAACAATATTTTAAGTACATTGACATCCTGTTTTCTAGTTGAAGAGATACAAAACCATGAAGCAATTAAGGAGTTTATTAGGATGCTTTAGAAGTCCACATTTATCAGTAGCACCTACAGTTGGAAAAACAGAAGTATCACCATTGCCTAGTGTTCAGTTGTACAAACAAATTTATAAACAACTAACATTTTGAAATTACATTTTCCAAAGTAACTTTTCAGTCTGGAACATGGAGAAAGAGATCATTTTGTTTAGCGATTGAACAGAAGCGGTTCAGTTAAAGCTAAGTCACAATGAAAAAGTAGTGTAGAGATGTATCAGTACTGAAGAAAGTGAGCAATCTGACATGGAATTACCCTCTACTGAAGGTTATGTCCCTCAGGCATACTGCTACACAACTTATTTCACTGGACACAGCATATACACATACATTCAGTGTATGGTACAGTGTTCTTGACAAGCTGTCAAAAGGCCCAATCTCAAAATAGCGAAGACAGAGACAGTCTTAGATGGAAACTGAAAGAGACAACAGGACCCAACAGCTGAGGTTCACATCACATGCACAGCAACAAGACGACTTCTCACAGAACAGAAAAAGCATTGTGTCTCTTGAAAAAGTCATATATGATGAAGCCATGTGGGCTGCAACTTCTGCACCACCCAGCCAGGTAAAGTAAGCCAAATACTATTTGGTTCCATATATATTCACATTAAAAAAAAAAAAAAACAAAAAGAAAAGTCTTATTGTCATATAGAAAAGGATGACCTTATGTTGCATATCCAAACAGTAGCACATACTGAAAGTTAATCTGCAAGACAGAATTTAACGAGTAGAGTTATTGTCTATATAATTACTCCAGTCAACTCTGGGTAGACAGTAAAATGAAGCAAAGAAATGAGAAATGCCACTTAATTGGCTCAACAGTACTAGTTTGATCTTTTGTGTCATTACATTTATTTCTCTATCTTAGAATTTTGTTTATAAATATGCATATGCAATCTAACGCAGTATAAGCAGACCAAGCAAACAGGACCAGAATGCAGGAGAACACCATCTTCTCACACAGGACTCTGGTCTCATGTATTGAGCGTTTTTTCCACCAGCACTACAGCACAGTGTGGCCTGGAACGGAATACCCTACTGCAATATAGGGTATAGTCTGTATCATCTACAAGTTTAGGCACTCTACCAAAAGGGGCAGCATCTCCATTCTCCACAACTGCTCTTTTCACTCTCTTTTCACTGACACATAAGCACAGAGTGATGTTGCTTATCCGAGTTTCTGAATGAAAACAGCATGCTTGGTACGTGACCTCAGATCATGCCTGGCAGGGACGGACATTGTTAGTATGTCTGAGAGGCAGACAGAGTCTGATTTGTTGATTATAAGTGGCATTAGAAGATATGACAAACACCCAGCTCTGGTGCAATACACCTCTGCCCTTAGGAGAGGAGTTTTAGGCATGCAAAGTAACAGGCCCGCAGGCAGCTAAACAATAATTTCCACATGCAGGACTTTCACCGCACTGAAGTACTTCAATTTACAAAAAATGAAAAATCCAACAGCCTGGTATCTAAATCCTTTTAGGATCTTCACTTTTGCCTTCCTTGCAGAAGAAAATAAAGAACACCACATATAACCCACACCACCTCTCAACCACCACACACACATATAGCTTCTTTGATACATTAAGAGGAGCTTAAAGTCTACATGTAGCTATGAGAAACAAAGGAGAAAAAAAAAAAAAAAAAGGGAAAAAAGTGAGAGTTTAAGCAAGATGCAATGAGTTTTAGAAGAGGCCAACTTAAGCCTGAATGCTGAAACTAGATAAACGAAGACTAAGGACGTACATATAATCACACAATCCCCTCCTTACATTTCTAAATTACAAAGCAAGAAAGAACTCATCTCACACTGCCATTAATTCTATCAAAAAAAATTCAACACTGGCTGTTTTATCCCCAAAGGCTATATTCTCCAGCAGAAGCACAACCAGAAGACTGAAGCAGGGATTGCAAGGAAACCTGTAGACTCAGTTAGAGAGATGTAAATTGGATGATTACAGCGGATGCTATTACTTTAGGATCTCCTTTGTCACAATATTCCCTCAGTAATTTTGCTACCTCAGTCTGTAAGCGCCATTTAGAAACTGCTGTATAACCCCACAGCATCTCCTACTTTTAATTTCCAATATACTTCTTCAGCATCTATTTAATAGCTTTATCACACACACTCTGTTGCTTGGAAAGCAGTCTGAAAAGCAATCAGGGGCAAAATTATCTTTACATGACAGTTTCTACACTGCGATATTCTTTAGACATTGATGAGTTAAACTCAAAATTGGTGCTTACAGGTAAGATTATATAACAAAGTGCTAGAACACTGCACTAAAATTTAATTTCATAACCCACAGTGTTAATTCATGCCAACAAAAATAACAGCATGAGGAATTTACAATTTTACAAAGCTGCAATAAAGTGTTTTAGGTAACATCTGTTCAGCAATCATTTCTTTAAAAGACTAATTTAGATTCAAGGTCTTACACTGCAGCATAACTGCAGCAATAATTCAGTCACTTCGTAATTAAAGATATTGACACAGATCGGTCTTACCTTTCTGCTCTGTGCCAGAGAAATGGAAGTGCTTTTGCTCTTAACTACATCTTTCTTTGATTTACAGACACCGTTAAATGCAAGTGTTAATTTGTCTAGTTTTAACAGATTGGTGCAAACAAGAAAGCCTTCTTGACTCACATAATTTTCATAAAGAAGTTAATCAAAAACATAACCTGAAAGTCACTGAAGACAGGTCAATGGTATACTGAAGTTAACAGAAACACCTCTAACGAGCTAGCAATTGAAGTTGATCTTTTGAGGCCTATTGTCTACAAGATGTAGTCCCAGTAAAGGGCAACTGGAAGTCATGTAATCTAGCACCCACTTTCACGATTTCCAAACTTTTCTAAGGAGAAAAAAAAAAATATATCAAGGAGAGGAAGTGTCAAACAACTGCTTTTACCCCACCCCCACAGCAGATTTCAAAAGTTTCCTGCTCAGTCTATTTTTACACAGAAAACAGGTACAATATCTACAGTCCTTCAATAAATTTTACCAAGCCTTAACCCTCAAGGATGAATCTAAGAGCTGAAGTACCACAGTACAATAGAATACCTTTTACCCTTTTAAGAGTCCCACTCTTCCAAAACCTTGGACCTGCTGAACAAAGCCAAGCTGGTATGCGCTTCAAAATTAACTGTCACTCTTTAAAAGAAAATTTTTTAATGATTCTGTAAAAGAACAGACAGAACTGAGGACTTACAACTCATTCACTTTTCTGCAAAGCTAGTTTATTCAGAAAGGCAGTACTTCAAGATCACATCTGATTGAAATCAACTGCTATAACTGTTTAGCCCAAAGACTCTTTCTCCCCCCTCAAAACAAAGTGGCTTTAAAAAGAAAGATTTCCCTCCTGCTAAATAAGAATTTTCTTTGGAAGAAAAAACTAAAAAAAAAAAAAGATAAGAGCTACATGTTAACGATGTCAACTTTGGCAACCAGCAATCCAATTTCACCTCAAGGTTTGTCAGGGAATCAAATTCTTTTTCAAATTAGCATATCTGCTGTGACAGATCAATATGTTGCATTGATTAGAAGGGTCCAACCTGGAACATATTTTCAAGCCTTTTGCACTGAGGAAAATTAGACTAATACAATCTGGATGACTTGAGTTGACTGATTCTAATGGCCAATTTGATCCACATTTGACAAGCACACAAGAGATCAGAAACGTAATTCAGGTGACATGTAGAAGTATGGCACTCTAAGTAGTTCAAACACAGAAAGGTAACAACCTATATCTAAGAGTGGATTACAGAGAATTCAAAGGGGTTAAGGAAGTTTTCTGTGTTCCGACACAAAACTAATTTTATTAATAAAATTATATTGAAGATGTATTACGGGAAGAATTTGATGTGAACAAGTCAACATAGATAGACTAGAATAGAATCATTCAGGTTGGAAAGGACCTCTAGGACCATCAAGTCTAACCATTAGCCTAGCACTACCAAGTCCACCATTAAACCACGTCCCTAAGTTCAACATCTACATGTCTTTTAAATACCTCCAGGGACAGTGACTTCACCGCTTCCCTGAGCAGCCTGTTTCAATGCTTGACAACCCTTTCAGTGTAAAAATTTTTCCTAATATTCACTCTAAACCTCCCCTGGCACAACTTGAGGTTGTTTCCTCACATGCTATCAATTATAACTTAGGAGAAGAGCTCAACACCCACCTTGCTACAACCTCCTTTCAGGTAGTTATAGAGAGCAATAAGGTCTCCCCTCAGCCTCCTTTTCTCCAGGTTAAACAATCCCAGCTCCCTCAGCCTCTCCTCATAAGACTTGTGCTCTAGACCCTTTACCAGCTTCATTGCCTTTCTCTGAACGTGCTCCAGCATCTCAATGTCTTTCTTGTGCTGAGGGGCCCAAAACCGGACACAGTATTCAAGATGCGGCCTCACCAGTGCCTAGTACAGGGGGACAATCACCTCCCGAGTCCTACTCACCACCTTATTTCTGATACGGGCCAGGATGCTGTTGGTCTTCTTGGTCACCTGGTCACACTGCTGGCTCATATTCAGCCTCCTGTCGACCAACACCCCCAGGTCCTTTTCTGCCAGGCAGCTCTCCAGCCACTCTGCCCCAAGCCTGTAATGCTGCATGGGGTTGTTGTGACCCAAGTGCAGGACCCGGCACATAGCCTTGTTGAACCTCATACCACTGGCCTCAGCCAATCATTCCAGCCTGTCCAGATCCCTCTGCAGAGCCTTCCTACCCTCAAGCAGACCAACGCTCCCACCCAACTTGATGTCATCTGCAAACTTACTGAAGGTGCACTCAATCCATCCCCTCCCATTTCTGGGGAGGAGATATACCACCTCCCCCCCCAAAAAACCAAACCAGTCTTGTAAGACTACAAGATGTAGATAAGAAGGAGAGCTTAGCAATTTTAGATTCAATAGCTGACATAAGTGTTCTGTATTGGAATACCTTAGCGCAGAAATTTATGAAGCAACAGAAATAAAAGCTTATCTCACAGCACCTGTCAAACAAACTACCCCAATCAAACAGTTGGTGGATATCTACAACTATTAAAGTAATTCTACCTGTAGCACTGCGTATGTTTCCTCACCAGAAATTATTAGCCATGACAAACCAGGGATTAGATGTTACAGTTCAAAGATTATAGTAGCTACAGCAGCTCCTTAGGTTTTGTGGCATGGAGCAGCCTGCAGCTCTTTAGTAACTGTTAAATTCCACAGATCACATTTGTAAACTATATCCCTCACAGCAGTTTACATGAAGACAGAGACTAAGTCCTAAACTCTATTCAAGAAATATTCAACTCTATCTCTTCTTAAGGTCATCCATTAAGATAATGGCATACTTAGAACACAATCCAAGTTGGAGAACTGTCATTCTTCCATCACCTCTCAACACCTCAGGGAGAGATCTTTGTTTTAAGAGATTATTTAAAGATGGAAAACAGGACTACTGTCTAAGGTAAAATGCTCTTGAAAGTTGCAATTTAACAAGGCATTCTCATGAATTAAAAATAGTCTCAGTCATCCCTGTTTAAAGAGTTTCAGAAACTTGGCAGGGAGAACAGGGAAAGGACAAAATAAAATATTAAAAATAAATAAATAATTACACCCACATGATGATCACGTACCCTACAAAGCTAAGTCAGACACCCAAATTCAACTCCCTTTATTTTCTATAGCTGGGTCAAAAAATCCGCACTGTGACCTCAAAAAGCCAGTCAGCTAATGCTCACATCGGCATATGCTCAAAACCACCCTTGCCTAGCCTGGGAAGCCTAGACATATATCAAACAAGCTCATCTGCACCAAAAAGAAGGACTTCTTTCACTAAAAAGCCAATCAGACTTTATCTAAGAAAAAAAATCTCAATGGCTTGTATCACAGATCTGGCAGGGTTATACTCCATATAAATTATCGTATTTCTATTTTAGCACATGGTTAGGAAAAAAAGTAAACATGATGGCAACACCCTATTTCTGTTTAACACATGGTTAGGGAAAAAAGTGAAAATGATTGCAATATCCTATTAACTTAGCAGTTAAAGTAACAATAATAAGTAAAACCTCTTGACTCAGTGCTCTTGTCATTCTCAAACACGCATAAATCCATGTCTCCCACTCACCACAGGATCCATCCAACCATCAAGTCATATACAAGTAATGCTATCCAACATTTCAGACTGGGCAGACTGTACAGGTTTTCACACAGGCACCCTATACTAAAGCATGTCCCAGCCATGTCACCTGAATGACTAAAATGCATGCACCTCCAGTAGACATGTGGCCAGTTATGAAGACAAGCAAACCCCTCCAGTAGACACATGGCCAGTTATGAAGACAAGCAAACAGCTCTTGGACACAGTTTCATATATGCCCATTCTAACATGCAAAAACAGGCACAAGGACTTGGTTCAAACAGCAATCTGTGCAACCACAATATGAAAAGGATTCCAGGAAACAGCAACGCCAGGAGCAAGTTGTGACCTTCCAGAACGGGTTTGGCTAGCCTACAGTTTGATACTTACTGGCTAACTTCAACTAGCTGCGTATGAAGTATGGTACAGCTTTTTGAATCTGTGCTCAAGTGCCAGACACTCAACTACTGAAGAGAGCACAAAGAGGCCTTAGAATCAAGAATCTACTGCAGGTTATTTACTACAGTATCTATTCTGTAAGCACATAATACAGCTCAGAGCAGGTGGGCTCACAGCCAGCTAAACAAAAACTTAACATATGCATCACCTAAATATGAGCATGGGATTGCACCTGCTCAGCATGTGGTGGATACAAGACCTGTAGAATATGTGTTTGTCACAGCTTTAATACTTGCAAATTTCATAAGATTCAGGCAAAAAAATGGTTACTCCTGGGTATTGTTTAGTTACAGCACATCTTATGGACAAGTTATCTTGTGGGCAACTATTAGCCATTTCAAGTTTTCCAGTTTCTTGGAGTGCTAGCCAAAATTTTGTGAAAGCAGGGCTTAGGAGAACTTTCCTATGACCCTAAAATTCAAAGGCTCACCTTTTCACTATACAGTTTACATCTGTAAAGTAAATGAATAAGTAAATCTAATTCAAATAAAAGTAAGAGCATTTAAGAGCTGAAGTCTGTTCTGTTCCCCTCGCACCTTTAGCTGTCAAACTGCGAGTTAAGAAAATAAAGCTTCACGATGAAGAGGGGTGACCCGACCCCCCAGGCTCTCAGGGGGGTCCAGGTCAGTGACAGGCCCCGGGGAGCGGGGGAGAGGGGGAAGGGAAAGGGGAGCGGACAAACGGGTCGCACGGTCGGGCCCCCTCGGTCCAGGCCCAGCTGGGAGACGCCCCGCTGGGCCGGGCAGGGCCGCCGACAGGCCCACGCCTCAGGCCGCCCCAGCGGGACCAGGAGGCGGCTTGGGGTCAACTTGTACTTACGAATTTGGGCTTCCTGCCGTCCGCCGGCTCCTCGGGGCCACTGGTGCTCCCGGCCCCGAGCGGGACCTTCCGACGGAGCCCCTTGTTCTCCCGCCCGCCGCGACCTGGCGGCGAGGATGGCGCACGGTAAGACTGCCGCGGCCGCCGTGGCTCCATGACGGCGGCCGGGAGGGGAGATGAGGGGAGATGGCTGCCCGGGATCGGGCCCAGGCCCGGCGGCCCTGCCCGAGCTGGACGGCTGCGATTAGCGCGGCTTAGCTGGGCTCGGCCGGGCGGGGAAGGAGGGGGGAGCTCAGGGCTAAAGCCGCCACCGCCTCAAGGCGGCAAAGGATTTAGCGAGGAGCGTCTAATCCCGGCACCGCCGCCCTCCGCGCCCGGCGGCCGCCCCCAGCCGCGGCACCGGCGACGCCCGGAGCGGGGAGGGGAGAGGGGGCAGGGGCGCGCGCTCCCAACGGCCGCTCGCCGGCGCCTTGTCAGAGCTCAGGAACGTCCCGCCGTCCGAATCGTCCCGCCACAGCCGGATCCCGCCCCCGGCCTCCCCGCCGCCAGCCAATCCACGCCGGCAGGGGGAGCAGTGTCGTTTTCCGATTGGTTGGCCGCCTGCCAATCTCCGGTGAATCAGCTGGCCTCCGCCAGTTACTGCACCTGGTGTAGTCTGGACTACATGTCCCAGGGAGCAGCGTGGCTCCCGCCCGCGGGGGGAGACGGGGCTGCGCGAAAGGATCCGTGGTCCCGAGCGGGCGGAGAGGACCCCTGGAGTTAGTGCGGACCCGGGGCTAGCAGCTGTGGCGGGTCTGTGGGTGCATATAGGCTTTCTTCAGGGCTTAGGGGCGTCTTGTTTTGGGCCCAGGAAGTTTTCTTGCTGCCACGTAGCCGCGGCGGCCACGGCCCGCCCTGACAGGGCGGTTCCCCTGTCAGCGATCAGCGGGTGAGCCGCCAAATTAACGTCCCCTGGGGAGGGGAGTGACAGTCCCCTCTGGCGGAGAGGGTGAGTGCGGTGTGCCCTCCCCCCGCAACCAGCTCTGCCGGGGTAGAACGGCTCTGTGACAATCAGAAAATAGGATCGTAGAATGGTTTGGGTTGGAAGGGACCTTAAAGGTCATCGAGTTCCAACCCTCCCTGCCAGGGGCAGGGACACCTCCCACTAGACCAGGTTGCTCAAAGCCCCATCCAGCCTGCAGAAGATGAGTAAAACCCCGTGTTCTGAGGTAAAATCACCTCCATCTAAGAGGTTAAGATACATCTTCACCCACCTCAGGAAGGTTTTATTTCGCTGCCGCTCAGGTCCTGCCTTTTCTGGTAAAGGTGAACCTGATTCGGCCAGGGGGTTTGGACTAGATGACGTCCGAAGGTCCCTTCCAACTCCTGCCATTCTGTGATTCTGCGATCTGATCACTCCCAGCCAAAGGACAAGATGGGCCCATCACTGGTTTGGCCTAGGATGCCAATTTCCAAAACCTGGTTTGGTTAAAAATTCCAGTTCTCGACAAAGGAGTCTCTATTTCATAGGTGTAAGCCGGTTCATCTAGTTCTGTATAAATTTGTGATGTATTCAGAGACCTGATTTTTATATATTTATATATTAAATTTACTGTTTTTATAATACTAATATATCTTTTATATAAAAGATATATTTTTATATCTTTAATACTTTTATAACATATATTTTATACCTTTTTGCTGGTACTGGGTTAAGAAAGCAGAATAACACCGGAGAGACATAGGCCCTATTCAAAACAATAGCAGTACTTCCATCGACCTCTTCAGGCAGGATTTTTTGTGACCAACACAGTCTCTGTGGAGGAGCTGTTAGCTGTACAAGCAAAACCAAAAGACCAGGCGTACCTACATTCTGTATGTGCTTAATGCAAGCTGTTGTTTTCTGTAACGGAAAGACACCCAAGACTCTGCGGTTTATGGGGAAATACACAGGTAAATAGAGATTTCATTATGCTGTAGACTAGCCAATTGTATATGCCTTAGAAAGTAATTGAATTCTCATTACTGCAATCAATACCTTGCATTTATCTTTATCTCAAATTAACAGTAGTTAGAATAATGATGCAAACTGGAGACTTACATAGAAGAAAATCTATTTCCGAATCTCAGTATTAGGTGTCATTAAGAAAAAGAACGATAACATTTGTATCTCTAGACAGCTATTTTCTAAAACAGAACAAGTTTCTTTTTTTCTTCTGTCATTCACTGGGAAGGATGCTCAGGTTTCCATATTCTTTCTGTCATTTTGTGTTGTCTTGAATGCAGGGAAAATATAATGCTCCCTCCAACAATTGCATTCACTTCTCCCATGTGATCTGAGGGGCTTTCATTCCAATGCAATGACACCAAAGGAATAAAAATCCCAGTCCTTCAGTGTGACTGACACAGGCAGTGACCTACGAAATGTAATGACTACCACTACATGGGGCTCTGGTGGAACGCAGCAGAATTCAAACTGGACCTTTGTGGGACTTGGGTTTAACACTAGGGAGCTGCGGGGCTAAGGAGCTGTAATTATTTGTATATGTTAAACTGTCCTTTGGCACATTTCTATAGATGTTTTGTAAATTTATATTGGAATTCTTTGTGGAGAGTATAATTATCACAACACTGTTTAATGTCATGGTTAATGATTTCCTGGAACATTTGATTAGAAAATTAATCAGCCTATGTATGCATATGATAAAGCTGTTTAAAAGGACCTCCTAATTGCACTGTGGTAGAACACAATGGCTTGTGCCAATATATCACTTTCAAGGTACTGTATTGCAATAATAGAGAAACACTAAGGGGAATAATTTATCAGACAGTTTTGCTAAGCCAAAAGTAAATGTTAGTACTTTTGATCAATTATTATTATTTTATACTACCCCTCTTGTGCTTGTTAGGTGCTTCACAGAACAAATACACCCTTCCAGCAGCTTAGTTGGCCAAGATTAATCATGACTAAGGAAAAAATTGCAAGAAAGAAATTAATCAGTAAAACTATAATTGTGCAGAGATTATACTTAGCGTGCATATTGTCTGGAGCATTGTGCTGGTTTTGGCTGGGACAGAGTTAACTTTTTTCATAGTAGCTTGTATGGGCCTGTGTTTTGGATTTGTGCTGGAAACAGTGTTGATAACAGGGGGATGTTTTAGTCATTGCCGAGCAGTGCTCACACAGAGTCAAGGCCTTTTCTGCTCCTCATTCTGCCCCACCAGTGAGTGGGCTGGGGGTGCACAAGAAGCTGGGAGGGGACACAGCCAGAACAGCTGAACCCAACTGACCAAAAGGGATATTCCATGCCATCTGACATCATGGTCCATGTATAAAGCTGGGAGAGGAAAAAGGGAGGATGTTTGGAGTGATGGCATTTTGTCTTCCCAAGTAACTGTTACACGTGATGCAGCCTGTCGTTCCTGGAGATGGCTGAACACCTGCCTACTGATGGGAA
>KZ506398.1:121226-170303 GCA_002844005.1 Limosa lapponica baueri
GGAGGGAATGGCAGAGGGGCAAGCAAAATAAATATTCCATTTTAAACTTGGACCAGTTTCTCTGCCTAGTTTACCACCTGGAAGCAGAAGCTTTTGTGTTGGCACAAATGAGGAGTTAATATAAGGATGGAAATGAATGGTTGAGCAAGGGAATAGGAATGGATCTCTTTATTCAGCTAGTCTGTGCTGCACAAAAATGACTGCAGAATTATGGCACTGTAATTGCTCTGTGGATAAGTAGGAAAATGGATTTCCTCCTAGTTCATAGTGTTATTCAGGTTGGAAAAGACCTCTGAAGGTTATCTAGTCCCAACTCCTGATCAGAACAGACCTTGCTTCAAGAGTAGTTGAAGTTGCTCAGGGCCGCCTTCAGTTTGAGTTTGAATATTTCCATGGTGGAGATGACACAAGCCCTTCGGGCAGCCTGTTCCAATCCTTAACTTCCCTTTTAAGTATTTTTTTTCCTTATGTCCAATTGGAGTTTATTTTGACAACATCTCTCGTCCTGGGGAGCCCTAACCTGATCACTGTGTTTCAAATGCAGCCTCCATAGTGCTGAATCAAGGGAAATAATCGACTTTTTTGACCTGCTGGCTTAGCTTTTGCTAATGCAGCCCAGTACATGGTTAACCTCTGTCACAACAGGGTACATTGCTGACTCACGTTGAACTTATGGGCCATCAAGATAGCTTCCTCGCTTGTCCTCTTCAGCGAATCGGTTTTCTAGCCCTGCATGTATTGTTGCACAGAGTTTTTCCTCTTAACTTGCAGATCAATAGCATATGATTGTGTGAGATGAAATAGCAAAGCAATTCAGAAAACTTTGAAACAAGCCCATGTTGAAACTATTTCCTGGAGTGGTGTCTTAGCTTTTTTGTGTCCTTGGAAATCTGCAGTTTGTTGTCTTTCCATACCTCCCTTTCAGTCTACTAAGGTTCACCTTCCAACTCTTGCTTTCTACCCATCCATGGTCTTTCTCTTGGGAAGTTAAGAGTAAACATAGTAACAGCAAAACATTTAAAATTTGAGAATATAGATGAGAAAGGAAAAGGATAAGAATGCAGAAACGTGTTACTTAGTTTTGTGATTATTAGGACTGTGGCGCAGATAGTAGATTGTATAAACAATCAAACCAGAAACTATGAAACTAGCATATATTACTAACATTGGAACAGTGTTGTCGTGTCAGAGAAAGCTCTTGTAAAAGTACATTTTGTTTCCTTTGTAATGATTCTGCTTTTGAAATTACTCTGCATGGAACTGTGTTTAATCGTTACAAGTGTGACTATCCCAATACTGTTCAAATGCCTTCTCCTGCTTCACTTTATTTCTTATCGGGAGCAGCACTCCAAACAGTTGTCTCAGTATTCATATCAAAGCAGACAAAATTCAGACCTCTGAAGGACTGAATTGCCTTATACATTTTCGCTCATCACAGAGAACAAAACCCATACTTTCAAGTGCGCTAGGTGTATTTGTAGTGTCTTGCCCATTGCAAGGAAAATTTCCTACTCTAACATTCTGCTTTGCTCATTCTTTCCTCCATTGTTATAACTGAATTCATAAAACAGTTCTTTATTTTTTTGTCTCATAAATGGAACGTTCTTCAGGAACAGAGCAAGACTACGTGCATAGAAATCACTGAAGAGTCACCTCTATTGGAAAAACCCTCTTGCTTTTAATAGTGAAATAAGTAGATTTAATAAATGATGACATTATATTAAAAAGATAAATTTATTGTTTGCTCACCTTAAAAACAACGGTTTTTGCCAAGCAAAGTAGTTTAGGAATAATTTATCATATCTGTTTTCTTCTATAATAATTTAAAGACAGAGACACACCTAATCAAGATATTATTCTAAGGGGAAGAAAGTGTCATGGTAAGATTCAAGTGTGAGGGTTATATTCAGTAGATGCTCTATATTCTACAATAAAGTAGCTCTGAGAAAAAGATCTATTGTGTCCCTTTTTTCAAGTTCTTGCAACATGCTAAGAGTTTATTTTGCTATTATATCCATCTCAAACATGCTAAGAGACTGCTTTGTAATTGTATCCATCCCAAACAACAGCAGATTATTAGACCTGAATTTGACAGGGTGAGATTGAACTGCACCAATTTGGGGAACAGTGACAGTTAGAAATGTTTGTGTCGTTTGGGGTATTTGTCTGTGAAGATCTGCCACCCATTCTGTTCCCCGTTTTTCTTTCCAGTTATGTAGAATAATATGTGAAAAATAATACATGCAAAATTTTTCAGAATAAGTATGACCATTTTCATGAATAATTCATTTCTGTCTCGTATGACTTCATTATGTCATGTATAACTAGCACTTTGTACTGACAGACTGAAAAGCTACAGAAAATGTTTAACCTTGCAGTATAAATTCGTAACTTGTAATTTGAAAAGTTACACGATATTGCACAAGTCCTAGCATTCTCAAATGTGCTTTCCCAGATACCTTATTTAAGATAAAAAATACATGTCTTAGAGCTATTTTTTCCACTCATAGAGGTCTGTTTTTTATAGAAAGAAATCATATATTTAATAATCTTCACTAGCCTAACAACTCTCATGAAGGAATTGCTTTCAGCTATTGGTCTTAATTGTGCAGGATAGCTAAAGCCATAGCTAAATATTTCATCAGTTATGTCAGATAAGAGAGCATAATATTACACCCATCTTCAAAGCGAGGAATCTCTGGCACTACTCAGAAACTAATGAATATTGTTCCTTAATTGTCTACAGAAGCAGCCAACAACACAGCTGTGAGTTTGCTGTGGTTTGAAGCCTGGAGAGTGACATGGCTGATCTGGTACCTGCGCAGTCGGTTAGTTGGTTGTTCCAGTGGGAAGAAGATGAAAGTTTCATTCAGGACTGTTATCAGCAACTACAACTATTTGGTTGTGTTTCTATCAATATTCTTTCACACAGTTTCATAGGTGCCAACCAGAGAATGTGTTTCTGGAGAAAATGTTTCTGTAGATTGCATAAGAGTCAGTTTGCCTTGGGATGTCCTCCTGCAGAAAAATGAATGAAAGCAGGCCAGCCTCCCTCTCCTTGCATCTCTGAAACTATGCAAAATGAGTTACAAGCTCCTACCCTCAATTATAATGTAATCCACACATAGTGAGGAATACTGCTAAGCACTTAGTTTTAGACACCAGAATTAGGTGCCTGAAGTTTCCCTTTAGAGGTGCTTTGAAGCTCACGCTCCTCTCCATCGAATATAGAAGGAACCTGAACCATTACTTTAGCATTGCTTCCTTCTAACTTTAAGGTTTTGACAGGTGCAAAGTAAATCTCGTACTTAGGGTTTTATCGCAGTGTGAAATAATGGTTTTCTAAAATTACTGCTCATGGTTGCTAACAGTTGCTCCTCAGCGGTATTTAGAAGAAGCTGCAATCAGGGTCAACAGTTTCATTACCCGGTCAGAAATGCAGTTAAGCTGTGTGTAGAGACCCTCACTGACTTGCTAGTGTGTCCAGTAAGGAAAACAGAATCAGGATTAATTGGTAAGTGTTACCATTCTAGTGCCCTTCAGTCTCAGTGCTCCAAGCAGGCTTTAAAAACCTTCCTGTTTTTATTTTAATTGCTTCATTTTTCCATCACAATCTGGAGGCGAGGAGAATCATTGGGATTGATACGGGTTTCTTTTTTGGGTAAATAAGATTTGTTTTGCATTTTAAGCTGTTGAACAGGTTTGTTTTTTTCTTTCAAATACGTATTTTTCCCTTTAAGCATACCATTATGTATATATCTCATGTATGCAGAGAAAAGATCACTACGCAGAAATGGAACATGAATGACATTTTGCTATCGTGTCTCATCGTGGTTTTAAAAATAATATGTTTGTTCAGATTTCTCTCTTCACAAACTGTGATCCAAGAGCAAGGTGACCTCATGACAACTAACAATTACAGGCAAAACATCTCAGAAATAGTCTTTAAAGGATGAAGCCTCAGGCAAGTTCTGTTTCCTGTAATGTCAGAAGAAAAGTTAATACAAAGTGAGTCTTCAAATGAACAGAAACTAATTTGATACTTGGCAGTAGCTAAGGAAAAACTTCTTTCTTCTTTAACTTTTTTTATTTTGTTTTGCTTTTCCTCTTCATGCAGAGAGATTTTGTAGTTTTTCATACTTCTTTATCAAACCTTTAAGGCAGAAGAGTCTAGATAAGACAAGTGATTCATTGGGCTGGACTTCCCAGGTGAAAAGTGTATGTTAAAATTACATATGAAGAATACAGATAGGAATTTTATATTCACCTATTCCCCACAGCAGCCTGGCGTGTGATGTTATGTGGGGATGCAAATTTGTTCATTAAATTCCATTTTCACAGTCTTTGAACCAGCAGTAATACTGGGGATGCAACTATCGCTCTTCCCCACTCAGTATGCAGGTCACTGTAAAATTGCTGGTTCAGAAGCTCCTCCTCTGGCCTGCCATCACCTTTTCATGTCAAAAAAAGTTGCTAAAGACATCAGTTCTAAACCCAAAGAGGACAAATAGATGACTCTGCCACCATCCCTTTATGGAAAGGCTTGCACAACGCTTCCTTGGAACACCTGACCTTGCAATGTCATTGCAACAAATTAATTCTGGCCTATAGGTAACTTATTTGTGTAGAAGTTGGCAGAAATTGGATGATTTATCAATCTCGTCCTTCATTTGCAATTGTAAATAGAGTATTGAGTAGGCAAGTTCTATTTTCATCATACAAATTGACTGTCTGGTACAGAATTATTCAAATACTAATCCTAATTTGCACCCAGTGCAATACTATTAAAGTTAAAGGGTAAAGCAGGTTTTTTGACCTCACACAGCAATTGGCCCATTTATTTTTCTTTGTGTTCCATTTGATGCTTTATTTATTAGAGAGTAAGGATGGTATGTAGTCTGCAATTGTATTCCCATAGACGAAGAAAAAAAATTTGAAGTCCTTTTCTGAGGCCGTGTTACGCAATTGAGTACGATGATCTTCATTGCTGAGGCATGATTGTCACCAATTCATTAATCTTTCTCCTAGCCCAAGTTTTAAAGCAGTGGTAACTTCACATGGTCAGTACAGATCTTAAGAGCCTCCTTCCTATTACTGTGTTGCTGGAAGGATTTCTGGTGTTAAGGATGTAGCTGCATAAAAGAGAAAGAGTTTGGGATTGATTAGTCATTCTTGTGCAGAAAATGTATTTAGCATCTTCTTTTCTATCACCTTGGTTATCTTTCCTCAGAGTTTCCTTCTAATCTTTAACGATACCTGTATTCATTATTTACTTTAAAAGTTTTCAAACAGGCACCTTCGTGTTTTCTCTCATGCTCTCATCTCATCTAGGGATATCTTCTGAAGTAACACTTGCAAATTCAGCTCATTATCATTCCTTAATTCCTCTAAAGACTTATTTCCTTTACTGTGAAGTCTACACATTTTTGAAAATTGTTGGACAGCTTGTACTTTAGAACCCCACTGTTTGGTTGACAAACATTGTTTCATTAGTTTCAAAGTTTTAATGCAACAAGCTGCCAATATCCACCCATGTCTCTTTTTTGAAGCTTTTGATGACATTTTCTTCAGGTTTGGGGTTTTTTTTGTGTGTTTAATATTTTTCTACAGTGCCTTTCCCAGTACGATACCATGATAATCCGTGACTCTGTGTAATAATAATGAATTAGAAAAGCTAGGTAGCTGATTTTTATAATGTAAGTAACATGGTTGACTAATTCTGCTCTGTATATATGCTTTTTTACATGCAAGAATAAGTAATAAACACAATTCATGGATTTTATATATAGATCTAAGCTTAATCTTTATCCCAACGGCTAAATACAAGTCGATAGGATGAGGGGAAACATACAAGCAAAGTGATCAAGGTGAAGCCTGACACCTTTATTCAATTTTTTTCCTTTTTCCTTGCTTTATCTGGTCCCTCTTATAGCCTGTCCTCTAAAGCAGTGTCCTGCTCCCCCACCTTCTTTCTCTCTGTCTCCATTATGAATTTTGATTTGAATTATAATATACAGGGGCTCACTGTCATGAAGCAAATAAATGGAATTCTATAAAGCACTTGCCTACACACTTTACAACTTTTCTCTTCATGAATTTGTATCTTAAATTTATTGTTTTAATATCTCAAAGTCCAACAGCTTATTAACTGCTCAGACACTCAGAATACACTTTTTTTGATCATGTGCCACTCATTCTAATGGTTTTGTTTTTTGAAGGACCACTAAATCTTATAAGCAGAGGTTTAATTTCCTCCTTTGAAAGAAAAAGGAAAAAATGATTAAAGTACTTTATGTTGGCTGTATAGCAGTGAGGTATTCATCTCTATTTCTGTCTATTGAGATGCTTTTCAGGCTAATAATTGGGAATTGATCATTGTAAAAAGCTGTATTACAGCAACAAAAAATGACATATGCATCGCACAGATAGGATTTTAATATTGAAATCAATTTTTCATGGTAATATTGTATGGGGAAGCATGAACTTTTCACTCTTATAATGTATTTGAGTGTTTCAAGAATACTTAGTATCTCTAATTATTTCATGTAAATTTCAATTCCCCCACTTGCATTGTTTAGTTAATAAGTACTGGAATTTTAAATTGATGTTCTCTCATATTTTTTCATTATTATGATGAGAATTTTATCTTCTTTGGGCATTTATATTTCCATAGGTAATAAGCATAGTTGTTGCAAATCTCCTAATTCTGATCTGTTTTCTGGAGGTCTCCTTTATGTAAAATTAATTACCGCGGTTCTCTAGTAGATCAGTTGGTGAACATCAGGTGTGGGGTGAGGGCCAGAACGGAGGTGGGGAGATTCTAAATGTGGAGAATTTCTTGAAGGGGGAGGAACCTGAAGAAGGGCCCAAGCCACACAGAGTGAAAAAATATTTCCTGTAGTCCCAGGTATAAAAATGTTTCAGATTCAGTAGGAAAACATGACAAGGTGGGCTTTTTGGTAAGGTAGCCTCCATCAGAGGGAGATCTTACCTTTGGGGTACTAAGGTCCATCTCCATCACAATTTTGTAACAACTAGGAAAAACTTTCTAAGTCTTAATTTTCTCCTGCAATAAGCATGGGAGCAGAAAGGTGAGCACCAGCCCTGGCAAAGCATCACACTAGAAGAAAGTGTGCATTCAGGGAGAAGTACAGGTCTACACCATAGCTCCCAATGGAGGCGGGGACAATCCTCAGCAGTTGGAAAGCGTTAGAGGTGGTGCTGCTCTACACAGGATAGAACCAATCCTGCTTCAGCAGGGGAGTTGGAATAGATGATCTATACGGTCCCTTCCAACTCTAAAAAAATTCAGTGAAATTCAGTGAAAAATGTGGTCCATACATGGTTCCAAGTTGACTCTTGCCACATGCGGACCTCTGGGATCAGCTTGGAGCAGCTCCTGCTCCTTGATTTGTGGGAACCAAAGCTGTGCTTCTATCTCAGTTTAGCTAGAAGTTTTGAAATGGGACAACAAATTCAACCGTCCCTAAAGTTTTGGTGCTCAAGAAAAACAGGTGTAACTGGGATGACCTTCTGAGAAGGGTATTTTGAGGAGCAGGTTCTGAATCCATCTGGGACAGGCTTTGCGTTTTCATTCTCTCTTTTGTGTTTCTCATATCTGCACAATTAGATACCATGGATCATAGCAGGGAATGGGAGTTGGGAGACTGATTCTCCCTTTTCCACTTGAGCAGAAATGTTCATCACGTATGCTGGTGTCATTCTATACTGGGTGTCCATGTTGAGGTCCTGGCTGCAGGGGCGGCCTCTGTGAGGAGCAGCACAGTGAGCAGTGAGGTCAAAATGTGAGAGAAACAGCCCTGCAGACACCAAAGTAGGTGAAGAAGGAGGCGAGGAGGTGCTCCAGACACCAGAGCAGAGGTTCCCCTGCAGCCTCTGGATGAGACCACAATGGAGCAGGGGAAAAGTGTGAGGTGGAAGGAGCAGCAGGAAGGAGCTGTTATGGACTGCCCCCAACCCCTGTTCTCCATCCCCTTGCACTGCTGATGGGGGAGAAGATAGAGGAGTAGGGAATGATGTAGACCCTGGAAAAAAGGTGGCGTTGGGTGGGGGTGGATATTTTTATTTTCTGTCTTTGTTTCTCATCATCTTACTCTATTTTAATTGTCAATAAATTAAATTATGTCAAGTCTGGTTTGCCTGTGACAGTAACTGGTGAGCGATCTCCCTGTCCTCATCTCGATCCATGAGCTTTTTCATCCTATTTTTCTCCCACATCCTGCTGAGGATGGAGGTGAGTGAGCAGCTGAGTGGGAATTTAACTGTTAGCCACGGCTAACCCACCATACCTGCAACACGGAATTATACATGGGCCCTATTTCTGCCACTGGCTGACTATCCATAGCTTTTTCCTCTGAGCGAAAAGGGTGCAACGATACTTCTCTTGCAGTAGTACCGCAGGCGTTAAGTAGCTATTGTCTGTTAAGTAGCTATTGCCTCCTTGTTACTCTTCATAATTATGCCGTGAGTAAACAGTGTGTAGTGGCCGTGAGTTTAATGTATTTTGTTAAACAATCAGCAATATCACAAATACAGCCTTCAGGAAAAAGATATTTCAAGTAAAAATGTGCTGGGATGTGCCCCTTGTTTAATGTCTTTTATTTGAATACTGACAAAATTATTAGGCGCTTAAGATAAATATGATGATTTTATTAATAAGAATTAATGTCCAATATTGATACTAATTAATGTTGCCATTACAATTCTGACCATCCCATTTCCTTTTTAATGATCATCTTAACCATTATTTCCAAGGCATTTTAAGACACTCACAAGATTAATTGTATTCAGGTGCAATTGCTGTTTGTTCTGGGTAGTAATGGCCTATTGACTTTTTGAGATGATGGCGTGAGATCAATGGGGATTTGGAGAAGATGAATAAAGTATATCCACAAACACCAATATCTTGAGGGACATAAACAGCTTCACCTTTGCTACTTTGCTTTATGCAGTCAAAATTAGACACAAGCAGTTACCAGTCAGTGTTCTCCTATAATCCTCTGTGAAAAAAGGGGGAAAGCTCAGTGTGCTTTGAACACAGTACTAACCCAGTACTTGATTAGTATCAGGTTAACCTTTTTTATTGACACTTTCTGGAAAAAAAAAAAAAGAAAAGAGTGGGGATAGGTTAATAAAGGAGGCAGCAGCTGCTCTAGTCCTTTATATTCATGCAATTGGAAAAATCATGGGCAGATGAGGGCTGCTATGCCAGGGCAACATATTTCTTCTTGCAGTACGTATTTCTGGTCTTAGCGTATATGGTGTGTCCTGTTGTGGGTCTCGGTTCTGGCACATGTGTTATCTGCACTTAGTGCAGCAAGGAAATAAACCTCGAAGATTTTATGGAAGGTTTTAATGTTCTAGCGGAGATGGATCCTTTTTCCCAAGGTAAAAGCCACTCTTGCGTGGAGGTGATTTCTTCTGTAGTCACTAATATGTGTGATGTACTACATGGACCCAATGCGTTTGCACAGTTGATAGATTTCTTTTTTCTTTGTTTCTTTTTTACTCTCAGGCTTGCTCAACTGTAAAATTCCTCCAAGTTAGAGTTCTTCTAAAAAAAAAAGTAGATTAGAAATTTTAAAAACCTAAATAGCACATTTCAAAATTTACTTAATTTTTAAATACTTCTTTCTGAAATCATCTATTTCAAAATATCTTGGTGCAAAAAGTAATTTGTACAATGTATTGTACACATTACGTACAATCAGTTCTGCCTTTCTCTCATTTAACTAACAAATACTTGATTTTTTCATTTCCAGACTTTTGAATTAGTGTTTTTTAAGTTTGCAGAGGACATTACATGTAGCTTTATGGTTCTGCAAGTGATGCTGAGGTTTCTGCGTCTCCTGTGAACTCTCATTCAATAACAGCGAATCTTTTTTCTCTCAGATACGTAGAAAAGCTTCTGGTTTCAAGTGACAGTGAGTTATTCAGCAGGCCTGCATACATTTTGAAATTTGTTAACTGCAGGGACCCAAACAGATCTGCAAAAGAGATCTGAGAAGCAAGCTGACTAGAAATCCTGGTAGTTTTTTAAAGTTCTGTCAGCTAGTTAGCCAAGGTCTGATGAATATGGCAATCTAGGTGTGTGGTTATGCCTGAAAGTATAGTTTTCATTATTTTACTGGAAAATACTGACCAGACTGATTTATTTTAAGTAAATAACTTCTCTGTTCTCCAAAAAACCTATCAAAAAAAAGCTGAGCTTTCAGATCTGTTTGTCAAAAGCTTCTCATCATTTGATATATGTACATAGTCACATTATTAGTAGATCAAGTATTTATTTACTTATAAAGTAAGATTTTTTGCACATTAAAAGTGCCTATATCTTTCAGTGGGCCTGTTCACATCATCACAGTTAGTTATTTATGTGGACTTTTTATAGAACTGGGGCCTTGTGATCTCATCTATATGCATATGCAGAACAGTCACAGGTTCCACTGAATTTCAGGTGAAGAGTATATGACAAAGGAAAATGTATCCCTTTAAGACAATTGTATGTGTTTTCTGCAACATGCTGCATTAAGTCTGCTTCACAAAGCAGCAGCTGCCCTTGTCATCAGTTGAACTACGCAGTTTTAGTACACTGTAGGTAGAAGTACGTGCCTTGATAACCTAGTTTGCCAGTCTATCCTGAAACCTGGCACACTGGCACTAATACCAACATCATTAACAAAAGCATCATTAAGAGTGTCTTTGTTGCAAACCCGCCTTCATTTTTTTGTACGAATACCTGAGAATTCCTTCATTTACTATCTGAGATTTAAACCAAAGGGCAATAAATGACTAAGAGCAAGTTGTTTCTTGTGTGAGACCTTTTTTTTCAGTGTCTGGCTTTAGTTTCTCCGAAGTTCTGTGACAAAGAATAGAAAATATTCTTTCACTTGGGATTCTTTCTGTCTTTCCAGCATCCATTGCACCTTATACCTCAACGAGCAGAGCTGTGTACTCCTTCAGTGCGAGGAAATATTGCCCGTTAGCCATGACTGTAATGAAGGTTTCTGACTCTGACTACAGGAAAGTGATATTGCTGACAGGATGCAGTCTACAAATTTGAGCGTCCTCCTGGGATCAAGCTTTCCAATGTTTCTGTCTGTCTTTACAGAAGAGCAGTTACATTGGAAGAGCTGTCATGTTTCCCTCTACTACTGTAAATTAGTCAGCTGCTCCAGTACATAGGTGTGCTTTTGGGTATGCAAAATGGAGAGCTATTAAAGCCAAAGGAATTTGGGACATCAAATACTGTAAAGGCTGTGAGCTTATTGACTTAGGGGTTTTGGTAAGTATTGGAAGTACCAGCATAGGAAATGTGCTCCCTATTTTTTCCAGAAATACAGAGCATGTCTGAGGAGGGCATGTTATTGGGGAGCCTGTAAAAGAAAACAATAAAGGCACCAAAAAGACAAATAAGAAGGATGAGGAACAGCATGATGCTGAGAAAACAGTGGTTGAAGGTGAGGGGATAACGTGAAAAGAAAATGCAGAAGCAGCCTATGGTTCACCACTGTGACAGTTTCACATCTAAGGGTTCTCCAGAAAGGCTAAAGGGTTACTAGCACTCGTGTGTTTATTCTTTATCATCTGCTTACACAACTTAGCCCTCCTCACTGCTGTTCCATTCCCCTGGCCACAGCCCTACAGAAATCTTTGCTCTGCCACCCGCAGCTCCCTGGCAAAGCTCCTCTTCCCTGTCTAAACCTGCGGAGCATTTTCCAGGATGTGCCTGTCAGTGTAAGACCCATCAGGTAGGTGGTATGAGAGGTGCTAGAATATACTCTGAGTGGAAAAACAGGGAAACAGGGAGCATGTAGAGCTCCCCTGTCTATTATAAAGGAGCTGCTTATTTAAAGCAGTGCAGCTGTGTTGGCATGTTACTTGCCCTCGTCTTGTTTTGAGCTGTCTCAGGAATCTCCCCGTGCTGCTGCACTGTATTATCTGGGCATACTCTGCCTAATCCCTCAACTGAGCATAGGGAGAGTCTCAGTGTGCTGTATAAACACCGTGCAATAGCGATGATTAGCCCAATCCTGGTATTATCAAGCGGTTTTTCCTTGCTATGTCAGCCGAGTGAAAAGGAAGAGAGGCTACAACAAATGGTTTGAATTTGTATAGCCCTTCTCTAGGCATAAAATGTGTTTGACGTGTCTGTTAACAACAGGAATCAAACCTATTTGGTATTTGGCTAGTCCAGTATTTGGCACGTGGACAAATAAAGCAAAGGCAAAAAGGAAAGATGAAATTTTGCCTGAAGCAAAGTTGTCCCCTTAATCACCTGTAATTATGTACCTAGCAAATAATTCGAACAGCAGTACACTGAGATCTGAGAGCTGTGTAAAAGGTTATTTGCAAAGAAAAATATTTATAAACATTGTGGTTTTAAAAGTGGGAATATATTTAAATAAAAGATATGGACTTACAGTCTCAATGCCATTAAAGTTTGCCATGTAAGAATAAATGTCCAGTTGCAATGTGTCAAGCACATAAATGAGAAGGATTGTCATGCATGTGAAAAAACTCCATTGTTCTACTGGTTCTGAAGTAAATGACAAAAATCACAGAGTAATTTGCATAACTTGGAGATTAGAAATGTATCCCTTTATCCTTATTAATATATTTGCCCTTCTTAATTATAAAGATTTGAATCTTATTTTAAAATCATTTCCTACCAAATATTCTTGGGGATAGAAGCTGCATGTTACTTCTGAATGGATTATTTGCCTAACCTTACAAAAGAGATAAATTGCTTCTTTTTGATAATAGTAAATTTTAAAAAAAGGAATTTGGATATCTGGCAAAAAATTGACAAGTACATAGGAAAAGGGTTCTCACCATAAGTTTAGTTCTGTTTATCTGTCATAGGCGTTTATCCCACAGAATTTACATTTCTGTTTATGTCAGGTAAAATTTCCTGAGTATATAAAAAATATACAGTATAAAATTTCAGATAAACTTTTCCCTATGTTTGTAAATATTTTAATTTAACTCAATGCCAGTTCTCCTGTCTGTAACACAAGGATCTTGACTGATTCATAGAGTCACAGAATTGTTTGGGTAGGAAGGGACCTCTGGAGATCATCTATTCCAATTCCCAGCTCAGGACAGGGGCAGCTACAACAGGTTGCTCAGGTCCATGTCCAGTCACAGTGTAAATATCTCCACAGATGGGAGACCTCACAACCTCTCTGGGCCACCTGTGCCAGTGTTTGATCATCCTGACAGTAAAACGAGTGTTGTCTTGTGTTCAGATGGAATTTCATGTGTTTCAATTTGTGCTCATTGCCTCTTGTCCTAGTCATTACTGAGAAGAATCTGTCACTCTCTTCTTTATTCCCTCCCATCAAGTATTTACATACATTGATAAGACCACTCTGATCCTTCTTTTCTCTGGTCTGAACAGTCCCACTTCTCCCAGCATCTCCTCTTATGAAAGATGCTCTAGTTCCTTAGTCGTATCTGTGGCCCTTTGCTGGACTTACTCCAGCAAATCCATATCTTGCACCAGGGATCCCAGAATGGGACTCAGTACTACAGATGTGGCCTCACCAGTGTTGAGCAACAGATACACAGATATATCAGAATTCAAAAAGGTTGCAGGTAACTGTGGTCGGCATCTTTGATTAGAGAGAAAATCTGAATACTGAAAGGAAAAGGATGATGCATTTCTTTAAAATATGTATTCTGTAATTGTGTAAAAGAGGTAAGTGGTTAATGACTTTCATTCATGCCTTCCAACCTACCTAGCTCTTACTTTTGTCCATTCTCTCCAAAGTGTTCAATATATTTATGCCTTCCCATATTTGTTTCCAAGATGATATAAATATTAATAATGAGGAAGCATGGAAAGAATTGTGGCATAAGACTGTCCAGAAGCATCATGCAGTGGAAAAATGGACACTGACACTGACAGGACAGAAGAAGGAATGAAGGGGCAACACACAAACTCAGTGGAGGATATGAGGGGCAGAATGGGAAACAAACAAACCCCTGGGAGGCAGAGGAGAGGAAGAGGAGGAACTGGAACAGCTCTTATACGCACTATAAGAGCTCTTGCTTTGAGAGAAGAAAGTGCCTGCTTTAAAGGGGTGGAAGCAGGACACATCAAAAAAATGATGAAAAGAAATAGGCTGAACATGACCACACAAGGGAGGGGCAAACAATGAGTGGCAAACAAAGCTTCTGTAGAGGATTCCCTGCTTTCACGCCCTGGCCTCCACACAAGGAAAGAAATTTCATCAGTCTAGATGATAAATAAAAACAGGATGTGTGTTGTGTCACAGCATGTATCAACAGGTAAACGTTAACGCAGTGTAGAAGACAACAGTCTCTTCTTTCAATAGCACCGTTTCTACTCCATTCTTTACACAGAGCTCTGTGAACATTGCACTCTAACTAAAGTTTTTTTATTATGTGCCTTGATAACATGAAAAAACCCCATAGATGTTCTTTATAATTTTCAGACCTTCTCCTGAAGGTCAACTCAGTGCTTTCCATCAGGATAACTGCATGATGTGAGTCACAGAATCATAGAATCATAGAATAGTTTCTGTTAGAAGACACCTTTAAGGGTCATCTAGTCAAACCTTCCTGCAATGAGCAGGGATATCTTCAACTACATCAGGTTGCTGAGAGCCTCATCCAACCTGACCTTGAATGTTTCCAGGGGTGGGGCATCTACCACCTCTCTGGGCAACCTGTTTCACTGTTTCACCATCCTCATTGTAAAAAAAGTCTTCCTTATATCTAGTCTAAATCTACCCTCTTTCCTGTCCTTGTCCCTCATCCTATTGAAACAGGCCCTACTGAAAATCTGTCCCCATCCTTCTTATAAGCCCCCATTAAGTATTGAAAGACTGCAATAAGGTCTCCCTGTAGCCTTCTCTTCTCCAGGCTGAACAACCCTCACTCTCTCAGCCTGCCTTTGTAAGAGAGGTACTCCAGCCCTCTGATCATTTTTGTGGTCTTCCTCTGGACCCACTCAAACAGGTAGATGTGTTTCCTCTGCTGAGAGCTCCAGAGCTGGACATAGTACTTCACGTGGGGTGTCACCAGAGCAGAGTAGAGGGGCAGAATCACCTCCCTCAACCTTCTCGCCACACTTCTTTTGATGCAGCCCAGGATGTCATTGGCCCTCTGGGCTGCAGGCACATGTTGCTGGCTCATGTCGAGCTTCTCATCAACCAACACCCCCAAGTCCTTGTCTGCAGGGTTTCTCTCAATCCCTTCATCCCCCAGCCAGTATTGTTACTGGGGGTTGCCCCTACCCAGGTGCAGAACCCTGCACTTGGCCTTGTTGACCCTCATGAAGTTCAAATGGGGCCACTTCTCAAGCTTGAGTCATGATGGTGTCTCTGAATTCCAGTGTCTTCTACTAGGATAGGAGATACTTCATTTGCCTCCTGCTCAGGGAGAGCTTGTTGTAAATGTCAAGTGCTATATTAAGTGGAAGGTAGTTACAAGAAACCTAACAAAACATGAAATGCAGGCTGGAAATAAAAATGAGTAACTACTAAATTTGTCATTTGTAGGAAAAAAAAAAATCAAGTACACAACACTTGGAAGCAGCAATTTTATTCAGAGTCCTCAAGGTAGTACTATTGAAAGTGTCTCGCTTAGACAAGCTTCACGGCTTTGAAAAGGCAGAAAAAGTCAGTGAACATCTGGTTGAGATCTATTATCAACACAATCCTAACACTGCTTTTGTCCCCTCATTCAGTTTTCCGGGGGCTCCATCTTCTTAGCAGCATCTCTTTATCTTTGGTCTCGACAGAACTTTCCATTTTCTGGGGACACAAAAGACCTGGCTTCAAATGCCACCATTCAATGATAAGAACTAACATTTTAGTTTAAATCATTTAATTGATTGGATCATCTTAATTTACCCAGTTTTTACAGAGGCTGTGATATGCCAATGATTAAATGGATCTCTGCTATTTTGTAAAAATATTTACTTTGTATTTACAGATAGCATTTACTTAGTATGGACATTGGGGTTTTGAATCTAATAAGTCTTCATAATTTTCTTTAAAATAATCCTTCCTTTGCAAAACAGCATACTCATGATCTAGTGGTGTCTGCACAATCGAATTTTAAACTAGTTAGTTTTGTTTATTCAGCTATTATAGTGTATCGAAATGAGATCGTGAATTGAGCAATTATTATGAAGGAAGGGGGTCTATCTTTTAGAAACTGACAGTGCATACACTCCACTTGTTATTCAGTCTTTTTATTAGCTTTGGCATCTGCCTGGACTTGACACGCACAAACATAGAATCATAGAATCACAGAATTGCCTAGGTTGGAAGGGACCTGATGAAATTCAACAAGGGCAAGTGCAGGGCACTGCACCTGGGGAGGAATAACCCCCTGCACCAGTACAGGTTGGGGGCTGACCTGCTGGAGAGCAGCTCTGAGGAAAAAGACCTGGGAGTCCTGGTGGACAACAGGATGACCATGAGCCAGCAATGTGCCCTTGTGGCCAAGAAGGCCAATGGCATCCTGGGGTGCATCAGGAAGAGTGTGACCAGCAGATCAAGAGAGGTTATCCTGCCCCTCTACTCTGCCCTGGTGAGGCCCCATCTGGAGTACTGTGTCCAGTTCTGGGCTCCCCAGTTCAAGGACAGGCAACAATTTGTAGTCTTTCCCAGGGCTGTGTGTTTGTGTAAAATGTTCCCCCTCCTGCAATTATTTGCATTTACAATTTGAAATTATTAGGGAATACAGGGTAGCACTGATTCAGAAGGAGCCAATATGGTGCCCCATGTTGTTTGTGTTAACTCACCTCCTCTTGGATAGCTGTGCTTCATGCTGCCAGGCACTTGCTAGTCAGTCATGCTTGCCCAGTGCTGCCCAGGCTAGCTGGTAGCACCCTGTACTTGCCACTTTTTCCTTACCAGCTGCTCTCAGCCAACCCTACCGTGCTTTGTGAGCTGCTTCCCCTCCCTGTTCTCTCCATCCCTCGTCAGCCCTGCAGCTCTGGCCTTCAGCTGTGCCCAGCACCACTGCCCTGTCCTGCCTTTCCCACAGCCGTGCCCTGAGCTGCTCCTCTCCCTGCAAGCCCTCAAAGCCCCTTTATCTGCCTAAGAAATTATTTTTTTCTTTGGAACAATGCTTTCCACGGCAACTTGTGTCCACACCAATGAGACTCGAAGATATGTGAGGAGGCAAAACTTTTATGTGATCATCAATGATGCTCATGCTGAGGCTGAGACTAACCATGGAGATTGCTGTGTTTAGAGCAGAACATTTTAAAAAAAACCCTTTACATAATTTTTCTGTTGTAATCTTTTGTACATGTCAGTGCACAAAAGAGTCAAGCTATTTCTACTAGCTGAGAAATAAAATAATAATAAAAAAAGGTTTTAAGTGTTTAGGATACAGTGATGGCAAAAGCCACATAATTATACAGACGCATAAGGAGAAATGAAATGAATGCAAAAAATGGACAATGGATAACAGTATGAATTTTGGGTCTTTCACAATTTTTCTTTAGTATGGTCATTGGATAAATTTACCCTGTATTTGCATCCCCAACAATGATGAGGGCTTTTTTTGTTGACTGCTCCTGCTTTTCTGAGGAAAGAAAATTTCTTTGTAGTCTTTCAGGAAGGAAAATCCTGGATAATGATATCTGCCAAGTCTTAAAGTTTTTACATTTTTGGCAAAATCCTGTATGGCTTAAGATACGTAACGTTTTTATTTGAACTCTTTTCCTCTGCTGGATTTTGTCACTGATCACTCCTCACTGCATCGCTATTTTGTGTGATATATAACAGCATTGCTTTCCCTGACAAAGCAAAAGAAATCGAAAACTGAGAAAAAACAGCAAATATGTCACATCCTTGAGGCACAGCTGAAGGAAACCTTTCAGAAACAAGTTGGTCTCATTTAATTATTCTAGGTCCTTCAAGCTAAAATTCATCGTATTGGTATGTTCTGAGGTCATCAATGTCTATTTGTTGAGGGCACATGAAAAGGGAACTTTTGGATTTAGCATCAAAGGACAGAGGTTTAAGAACGTCCTGATCGATGTGCTGAGGCGGCTTGATGCGAGTCCAGAAAAAACATCAGCTGTGCAATTGATGGAGCCCATACAGTGACTGGTGAGACAAATTGTTCTGCTGGCAAAAGAGAAGTTTGGGTCAGAAAGGTCTACCCCAGACATATTTTATTATGATATTTCATTTTCAGCTTTACCAGCCACTTGACAAGTTAAATTCCCTTGGTGCTGTTATAAAATAGTGAGTTCAAAATGAAGATCTGGAATCGCAGGCGAATGTGGGCAATTATGCAAAGTATTAAAAACTTGCGGTGTCACAGCCTGTTGTAATATATTGGGGTCAAATGGTTTTCATGAAGACAAATGGTCATCCCTGTAACACATGCGAGAGCGAGCCTTGCATACTGGCCATGGGTAGGCGCCACAATTTCTGGTTCTAGATGACATCTATAAAATATTTTGTCCTGTAATGTATTGTTTGGGTGAATTCCACTTGGAAAAGATTGAAGTCAGCTGAAAGCAGCTACAATATAATTGCAAATAGAATTTGTACTTTCTGGTAAATGTTTTTTGTGTGCTCTCTGGCTGCCATCTCTCCTGTCTCTGTTTATCAGATAGAAATTATGGGAGGACAGACACCTCTTCTCCCACATCACAGGATGACTACATGAGTCTTTCTGTCTCTTCGTATCTGTGGGTGAAAATTGTTTTACCTTCTGAGCTGTGTTTTCTTATCTTCCCTTTACCACAGGGGAAACGGAGAGAAAACAGAAGAGATTGCAGCTGATTGGTCCTACTCCAAATGGGATCATCTATGCTGCTAGTATTTAAGCAAGATAAATTGGTTGCTGCTGATCTCCGTTCTCTTAGGGTTTGCTTAATTGTCACAATATCTGACACTTCACTACACTAGACTTTGTCATGGAGTTTAGATTTCCGTTCTCAGCCTAACTTCATGCCAAATCCCATGTCATTCACAGCATACAGAATAACCCTTTTTGGCAATGTGTCAGAAGGCTATGATGGCCTTCTCTTCCTCCTGCTCAGTTCTCTCATGGGTCATACCAAAAATTAGCAGGTATCTAATGCCTAGACAGAACAGCGGTTAGAGGAATATCTTATTCATTAATTTAAGCCATTAATTGCATATCCAGAAGGCTCAATATAAGACAGTGAAGCCAAGGGAGAGAAACAGGAGCAAGAACAGTCATGAACTCTTACTGTGGACTTGCCCCTTCCATCTGGCTTGTCTCCATACTGCTGTGTGAAAGCTGAGTCCAGGGGCAGAGCAAGGCTGGTCTATACTGGGGCAGGCAGTGGTGTAAACAAGTGACAGCTCGTGTGTCCTGGAGCGACAAAAACCCTAAACACTTTGGAAAGTATGGAGATGGTTGTGCCTTCCTCCAATAGGACTGTTCTTTCCTCTTGATAGGAGTTCAACGGGATATTTGGCTAATTCTTCCCATTCTGTACTGGATCAAGCAAACGTGCTGGTGCATTTACTTAAATAAACACACTTTCAGTAAGACAAACAAATAATTATAAGTAGAGGGGTTATTTGGGTTGTTGGGGTTTTTTTCTTGTTTGACAGTGTATAATGAAATGCATGCACAGATATTAGATTTTAATTTCCAATTTGAACCATAAAACATAATGTCTGCTACTCCTACTATGAGTTTCTTCAGGCTGCCACTGCCAAGCGATTGCCTACTACCAACCCTGCTGCCACCAGACCTCTAGACCTCTAGCTGTATTTCAATATTTAGCTTTTTTCTTACACGTAACACTGAGATTTAATGACTACAACACCACACCATGGTGCTTATAGGCTGCTGAAATCACAGATTAGTCTTCTGCATGAACTCTGATCATTCTTCTAGACAGTACATTTTAAGATGCCATCTTTAATTTGTGATATTAATACTGAACCTGATCATTGTTCAGTGGCTTTACTGAAATATTTACATATAGATTAGTGAAGTAATTTTTACTAGAGTTTTGAAAGCTCTCCAGGCCTAATTGGAATCATAAACTTAACCACAGTATCTGTATGACAGGAATATGATTTTTGATTATGAAATGGCCTTGGAGGTTTACTTTCAAAACAAATTGAGTGTATTTCCTCTGCCTCATACATTTACCTCTGACTACTTGGGGAATGATTCGGCAAGTGAGTGTTTTGAATGAGCAGCGGTGAGTGTATTCTGAGAATTGTTTTTTTCCACATCAGCACTCTTTTAAGGAAGATGAACTATCTCAGTAAGTTTTACCAAAAATTACATTTTAAAATACTGAACTAATTAGTTAAAACATATATTACTTTATTATGTAAAAAGAAACGTTTCCCAAAGTGATAGCTTGGTTATATAAAGTGCCCTTTCATTTTATATTAAAATGGAAAGATGGACCTGTTATAAAACACTTGGACCACTAATATTAATTATCTGATTTGAAGATCACCTCTGGCTGTTAAAAAGATTTATATTAATCTGTACTTGATAGATTCAGAAGGATTAAGAGAATGAAGGAGAGCGAATAAAAAGAGAACATCTTCCTGGCTTCATTGTTAGATGACCTTGTGCCATGGTACGTTTAAATTGCTTACTTCCTATAACTCTATAAAGTTCTGTGTTTTCATTTTCTGGATTAGATTGAAGTGTCAACTGTTTTTGATGAATTACACTAGTAATATATGTTCATGTTCTTCTTTGTTCTTTTCTTTTTTTATTTATATATGTCCAGTATAATTTAGTTCACCTAAAAAAGCTTTCATGAAAAAGATTTTTTTAATTACAGTTTTAGCAAAGTATTTTGTTTTTTTCAAATGCCTTTAACTTTGTTCTGAAGAAATAAAATATATGTTCAGCTGTTTAAAAAGAGCTCAAAGTAAAAGTTTGTGCCAAACGTTTTCCATGTCCTGAAATTCAGCATACTTTGTAGAAAGAAGAGAGTTATGCAAATAAAAGTAACACGTTATTGGAATTAGTGATTTAAACCTTTATTCTTTAGTCTGATCTATGTGAAACACTACTGAAATCAGAAGGTCTCCTTGCAAAAGCAAGGGTTTAGCCTTACCTTCAGGATCGGGGTCTTATTTATTTATTGCTGAAAGGTGCAGAGGGTGGCAGAAGGCTTTCCATGCTTTACTTCTGTTATTGAAGATTCTCACTGATGCAGAACTTGAAAGAATGGCAAATAAAATCAAGACACATTTATATACAGTATGTGTGCTACTGACTGGAATTATAAAGGACTGTAGACACATACATTGGTTTATAGCCTCACATCAGAAGGGATAGAGATATCTTTAGTCAAGTGTATTTTGTGCTGATTAAGTGAGATCAATATATTTAAGTTATACTATTAAATCTATTTTTTTTTCAGGTTAAAGAAGTATAAAGGGCAACAGCTTCTCTGTACATTAGATAGCTCTGATGTGTTAAACTACAGCAAATGTGTTTTATGTGTAAGCAAATGAACAAAGTCATTTAGTATAAGCATCAATAAAGTACAAGTTTGGATTTCTTCTTAATATTGCCATTTAAAATTTAATTAAAACTTAAAATGAAAAGCTTTGTGTTGTTTTCAGGTTTTGTTTTGTCTGAAAGTAAACTCTAATCTGACACAAACACTTATTTTTCTGAAAGAACAGGGTGAACTTGGAGATGTCTGAGCACAGGAATTCTATTGTTGCAACTTTAATCAGAATGACAAATACTAAACAATGCAAATAAAATACATCCAAATATTTTATAAATATTTGACATATTTTCTCATTTCAGAAGCTGCCATGAGGAAACTAATTACACTATACCGTACAGGGGAACTGGTAGATTTTAATAGCTGGTGTATATGGTTCTCTTCTTTTTTCCCAGGTTGATGTTTCCACTAGCTCTGTTCCACACAAGAGTGTGCACATATGCTACAGCAAGAGTAAAACCCACCCAAAGTTATAAAGGGTTAAGCATCAGAAGGAGTTTTTTGTCAGCACTTACTGAATCTCATGAATATCAAGGGCTTTTTGTATCTTTGTTAAACCAATCCATGATTTCTCTTGTGGCTTTAAGCTGCGTCTCTGACTATTCTTTTTCTGTATTCTACTATGTGCTGCACCTTCTCAAACAGAACTAGAGCTGCAGTTTTAGTTCCATTATGATTGGTGATAAGCAAGAACCTGCCCTCAGTATCAGAGAATCACAGAATCACCTAGGTTGGAAGGGACCTTTAAGATCATCTAGTCCAACCATAAAAAAAAAAACAAAAACAAAAACAAAAAACTCCAACCAAACAAACACCACCCACACACCAACACTAAACCATATTCCCGACCACCATGTCAAATCGTCTGTTGAATATCTCCAGGGATGGTGCCTCAGCCACTTCCCTGGGCAGCCCATTCCAATGCTTAATAACCCTTTCAGTATAAAAATTTTTCCTAATTTCCAACCTGAACCTCCCCTGGGGCAACTTGAGGCCATTTCCTCTTGTCTTATCGCCTGTGACTTGGGAGAAGAGACCTACCCTCGCCTCTCTACAACCTCCTTTCTATCTGTTGTTTCCAAATGCAACATTTGATTGAGTGAAACCATTTCTCAAATTATACAACCTTTATCCTATTGCCACCTGTCATTTAACATTCCTGTTGCTATGGCTTTGGTTGTGTTGTATTTTGCTTTCCAAAACAGTACAGAATCTTGAATAAAAAAACTTGGAGAAAATCTGCTTAACAAAACAAGGCATCTAAACAGAAGTCATTAAAGCAACAAAACACTGTCCTTCACAGTTTATTACTGTGGTTCAAATACAGGAGTAAATTAGAAGCTGCAGCCTTCTGCTGTTAGCCAAAGATTTTCTATTGTTGACTTCACCATTAATACAGAGGTAGTGTGATTTTTTGGCTATTTGTCTGTGGATCTTGCAGTGCCTGCTAAGGATGATATGTAGTTACTTATAAGGATGATATGTAGTTACTTTGAATTCAGCTGGGCCACTCTGGGAAAAGTGGAAGGTTGGGGTAAAACTCTGTGAACTTGTCTGTCTTGTTGTCAATTGGGCTGTGAGATAGAGAAAGCAGGGTTGCCTTTTTCCTGTATATTGTATATGGAGAAAAATTTGTCTAAAAACAAGTGTTGCCAATTGCTTTATTCTTTTAAACCTTTCAGTATTAATAAAATAAGCCATGAGGGATGGGGCTTGAACCAGCTCATGGTATCATGCTGCCTTGGTTTCACTCTGGAAACCTGCTGTTTTCTTTGCAGAGTTTTTCTTACGTATGCTAGGCATATACTCTGATATTAGTCTATTTCTGTCATCTTCTACCATCTTCATTTCATTATCTGCTTGCACTTTTTGTATCTGCGCTTTCTTTTATCTTAAATTAATTGTATACATTTTCTGTTCTCCTTCTGCACCTGAAATTTTACACTGCTTATATATCTTTTTTATTTCTCTCTTAATATCTCCTTCAATTTGTGTTTATTTTCTACAGCCTTTTTCTCCTCCTAATGTATATATTATTGGATAATATGCGTCGCCCTTGGATATGCAGTAATTGCTTTCTGAAGAGTTTCCATTTCCTCTGTGTCCTTTCCTTCTCCCACTCCTCCCATTAGACGCTTAACCCACTGGATCCTTTCCATCACTTCCCCATTCTTCTATGTTCAAAGTCCTTGGGTTTTTTTTATTCCTCTTGCAGGTTCAGTCTGCAGTAATGAATCCAACTGGATTATGATCATTAGTGAGTCCTCCACCTCTACCTCCTAACAGCTGCACTGTTGAAAGTCAGAACTTTCGTCTTTCTTGCCACCTTTTAATACATTGAGGATATAGTACATGACTGTTGCTTGATTTATTTCTCTCGTTGTGTCCCTGCTCCTGTGTGTCTGGGTAGCTGAAATCTCCTCTTATTAGTTTTGACATTTTGCTAGCTCTCATAATCTTCTTGTTCTTTCTGATCCTATTTTTTCTGGTTTATATCCAGTCCGCACTACCACCTCACTCCCCCTATTGTCTCGAATTTTCAGCCATGATGATCCTTTCAAACAGCTGCGGAAACTTTTGGCTTCTTCAAAGTTTTGGCCTGCCGGAAAGAAAGAGTTTTGAACTAAGCCCTTACAACCTGAACGGTCCCTGGCTTAGCAAAGTGTATTCCCCCACCGGCAGCTCCCTCCTGCTGCGTTCTCAGTGCTCTGGCCCCAAATCAAGCAATTAAGTACATGCTTAAGTTCAATCATGTGAGGAGCACCGTTAACTCAACAGGACTACTTACATGCTTGAAGTTGGCGCAGGATTAAACGCTTTGCTAAATCAAAATATTGGAGCTGTGATTTTAATGCAGCTTGGTTAATGAAGACTATACATCCCCGTGATATGAAAAGTGCACAGTAGCTCATTCTGGTAGACATTCGGGTGTGAAGGCAGAGAATTCAATCCCACATCTAGGTCTTAATAGTGCGTGTGCATTTGCATACACGTACACACACGATTGCAGGGAGGACAGCACCGTATTTGAGAATATCAAGCAGATTGTAAAAGCAAATGTAAAGAATCTAGGCCTTATTCATTGCCTGTAGACGCAGTAAGAAATTCCCATTTACTTTAATAGGCACAGTTTGGGGACTGTCTAAGACAAATACTGCAACAGCATTTATCAAACAGCTCCATACCATGGACACATCTCTCACTGCAGTTTAACTTTTCCCTGTCTTAGACCTTACGTACAAACTTCGCACACAGCAGTAGGTTGAGGTAGTGTCCTTCTCCTGGATTGTGTTAATGCCTGAAAAAATATTTAATGAAACATATATAAATCATCTAATTTTCCTGCCCTTTAGCTATCTCCTGCTCAGAGCCTTTAGAGTGATAATCCTACTGAGCATTTAAATAATTATGTATCAACCCCTTCCATTATAGGTGACTTAGCAAATAGTGGATTTGCCTATTGTATTTCAGTTGTAGGGTGAACGTTGTCAAAGTTAATATCTATATGAGACAAGGATATTTATTCTAATCTGTGTCTTGTAGTTTTCATTAATGTTTTAAAGAAAATTAAATCACCTCTGAAAACTGAATTCTCAGGATGAAATTACATATCGTCATAGCCATGATGTGTCACATTCATTTTGTTACAAATGGATATATCAGCTTAGATTTATTCTAGCATGGCTTATGCTTTCCAAATTCAGGTTTTAAAGGTTCAGTCTGAATAGTATTTCAGCAAAATGCATCTGGAGAGACAGTTGGATCTCATTTATAAGCATCTCTCACTTTCTGCCTTATGCCATAATAAATGTTCTTGACTGTAAGATTTTAGATGAGATCAATTGTACTTCCCGCTTATCCCCTTCTCTGCTGGCAAGCCTGAAAAAGGACTATTTCTTTTTCACAGCCTTTAAAAAGGGAGGACTCACTTGACTCATTTTTTAAAGTAGACCATTTAATATTTTTGGAATTACTGCTTGAAATCCATCTGTAGGATGGCATTTGTTATAACAAGCAAAATAAGAGAACTGCTCACATCACAGCTTCTTTCTTTCACTGCCAAGAACTATTTGCCATATCAAAGAAATTTGTCTCCAAAGTTTTCTTTATTAATATCATATAGTTTTTAATGGTTATCTTTGACAGGTGATTGTAAAAACTAAATTTCTAAAATGCATTAAGAGCTGTAGATGCAAAGTATCCTTCTGTGATCTTTGCAAACAATCCTGGCTTTGGGAAAAATTTTAAATCTTTGTCTTCAGATGAAATTACTTAAAATATATGCCGTTATTTTTGAAGTGAAGTAATTTACGCTTTATGGCACAGTGAATAAGAAAATCCAGATGCAGACATTTAAAGTTTGTCAGCCTTATTAAACTTGTAACAGACAGAAGGAAGCATCGGATCTTTTAGGAAGTACCAAAAGAGATTTCATGTCCACAGAGGGCACGAAGAAGCTCACTGTAGTGGGTCTGGCTGGGATGGAGTATAGTAGCCCATATGGCACTGTGCTTTGCATTTGTGGCTAAAACAGTGTTGATAACACACCAGCGGGTTGGCTACCGCAGACCAGTGCTCCCATAACATCTCTCCACACACCCCTCAGACCTCCCTGCAAAGACCAATAGGCTGAGGGTGGGGAGGGGACACAGCTGGGACAGCTAACCCGAGTTGACCAAAGTGACCAAAATGAAATGGCAAATAATGAAAGACTACATTTTTCTGCAATTCTTGCGTAGTCCCATGACAACGCGTGGAATTGCTGTAACAAAATAAAATAATCTTTGAATGGAAGGTGGCATAAAAGGCAGACAGAGATTCACAATGTTTGCTTTGTTATTCAAATACACTGTAGATGTTCCTCAACTTCCAATATTGCTGCTATGAGATAAGGCTTATCAATAAAGTGCAAAATGCTAAGAAAGGTGATAAAAGTGAGAGACAGTTATAAATGAGATCCAAAAATATGTCCCCCGATAACAAAAATGTGTCTATGCTTAGCATGTGATGCCATCATTGACAGATTATACTTTTTAATTAGAAGTCATATACCAAGAGATATATAAATTAAATAGCACATTTTCTAAAAGAAAACTGGAAGGGAATTGTGTGATTACACAATTATGTGACTATTATGTGACTACAGGGTTCATTTTCACAGGCCATCAGCAAGGTTTGAATTCTCTTCAGCCCTCCTAGCAAGAACCCAAATTCCTATTTGCCGTGTTCGTTCCAGGAGGACTCTGCCTGAGCGGGTGAAGCCCCAGTTTGCCATAAAATAGAAAGGTATTTTGTCCATCTGTGCCAAAATGTTAGCTATGAGTTAGTGTGCAGTGCCACTTTATGATGAAGTGGGGGGTGACAGTTGCCAGCTCTCTAAGGAAAAGTCTGAGGTCTTGCTACACAATAAGCTTCCCAAGATACACAGACATATAACATCACGATGTGAAGAGGGAACAATCAAGTTTCTTCATTCCTAGGTCAAAGCACTTTACCTCTGCTCATATATAAATAAGGAATCTGTCTCTTGCAGATGAATACCATAATGGAAAAACGTTTCACAGAATTTTGCTGTAATCAGATAAATCAGTATAACAGACATCTCTCTTGGCTGAAATGTCAACTTTCTGCAAAATCAAATCTATTCCATATTTCTGATCATAATACAAAATTAATTGAATTTCATGTCAATGAGACTGCAAATATGGAACGACTCCCATCTAATAGAACCATAGCCACAGTTTTTAAGGAAGATTCATCAGAAATAAATGTCATAAATGTGATGGTGGAGTTGTAATAACCTCCAGCAGGTGGTTTAGAGAAGAAATTGTGAGGCATGGAGGAAGCTACTAACTTCCCATCTTCTTAAATAAGAAAAAATAGAAAAGAAAGGGGGAAGAGGTATCTTGCAGGCAAGTATCTTTCTGTTGAAAAACTGCTGCCAGCATTTCTATTAATCTTCCTACCAGCAGTTGCAGTAAATGCAAGTGCTAGAGAGACCACTAGGAATGGGGAAAAAGCTGTCTATTAAAGAAATACCTTGCATTTAAGTGGAATTATTTGATGCTGAATAGAATTTAGTGTAAGAAGGTGTAGAAGCAATTTCTGCTTAGATTAAAAATTACTGAGGAGATCATGAAAATACCCCTTGATGAGATCTTACTACACATTTTCCTAATTTCCCTTCATGTCAGGATATATGACCTGGCATCTGCTGGTGAAAAGATGAATGAGTGTGAGTGTAGGGTGTTCACAAGGTCATTAGTCATTTTTAAAGAATGATTCAAATATGGGTTATTTGTTACGAGAAGGGAGAAAGACTAATGCCACCTCTTCTGCCTGGGGTTTGCACGCAAGTGATATATTTAACCGATTACTATGGGTGAATATCCAGCCAGTTGCTTCCTCTGACAGGTAGAGAGAAGTGTGGGAGCTGATTCCGTGCAGGTCTCGGTCAGATCAGCAGAGCCTCTTGGATCGGGCAGAGCCTTGCACGATCACAACTGCACTGTTTCCAGGGTCAGCACTAGTAAGTCAGAAGCAGTTTTAGCTACTTCTCCCCGGCTGATTGATCAATTAATGACTCCTACAAGCCTGAGCCTGCTCCTTACAGTGAACCGTGAGTCCTGGGGTGCATGTTTCAGAGGCAATTAACTGTCCCTCAGCAGAATCAGCTGGGCTCATTTGCTCTGGCTCGGTCCCAGCACCCCGCTGAGCAGCGCAGAGCTACCCTCACGGCTTCACATTATTCCTCTCAGGGCTGTGAATTCCGGGAGGTTTATTAACTTCCTCGGCAGCACTTCAGGAGTAGACAGAGCCGGCTCAGATCTGGGGCTGCGTGCCAGAAACCGTTGATCAGAGGGTGCTAGAGAGCACAGCCAGGAGACCGAATTCTGTTCTGTTCTCAGCTCCATCTCACGCCGAAACGCCGGCTGACTCCTGTGGTGCTTCTTCAGTATCTCTGCACTGTATTCCCTACTAGTCATGTTCTGGGGGATCGACCTTAATTTGCTTCGTTATACCCCAGATAATGGAGAATTTATCTGTAACATTTTTGGGGCTTACATCATAGCAGATGGAAGAGTCAATTTTTCCAAGGGTGGTTCCTGCGTGGTTTAGTGACCCTAGAGTGATCTCAGCCCTGAAGCCTATCAGCTGGGAAATGACTGGATTATTGTTAACTGTATGTAGGGCATACAGCCCAGTATTAAGGTTGAGATATTTAATCTGATATTTAAGAAGCCCAGCACTTTTATCAAAGGCTGCATACAAGAGAATCCCTTCTAGAGGTGATCAAAGGCACACATAAGATGGATATGTAGCCTGTTAACTAAAACAGGTAATAGAAGCGTCCCTCCCTCCTCTTGGATACTGCACTCTCTGCAAGAGGAGGTGAGAACTGGCTGACCTGGCTATGCCAGCTAGACAAATCTACGGCTTTCTATTAGATGCATGAAGATGTCAAAAAATTTAAGAAAAGGTACTGTATCAGGTATTCTATGCAGCACCTGCATAAATCAAAGGTCTCAAGACCAAGAAGTGAAAGGCTATTCTTCTATTTCTTTCTTGTCCTGCTTTGTCTTAAGGAGTGCCGCTTTCTTGGTCTGCCAGCGCATGAAAGTGCAAAGAATGAATTTGTGTGCTTGTGAAAAAACATTTCTGATAATATTTTCTGAAATCTTAAAATGAGTTCCCAAATTGGTCTTTTATGTTAGCAAGTGCTGCCAACGTTACAGAAGTGCTTTCTGGAGCGACTGTTGTGTAGAGAAACCTGTTGCAGTAAACACTCTTCTGTTTTATTTCCGTTGCTTAGTTTTTATGTTGTTATGTGCAATAGGGAGGGTAATAAGAATAGCAAAAGAATAGCTACTAGAACAATTATGACAGTTAAGAAAAACGGAAAACAGCAGTGAGACTGTAGCTAAGGAAGCCTATTTGGTCTCTGTATTTCCTTGAGAATATCCAGCCTATGCATAACTCTGAAAGCAGTCACAACAGCTGAATCAGTATCAGAATAATATCCCTATTACTATGGGAAAAATGGGAACAAAAGAGCTGTATTAGACTGAGATACAACAACAATGTCATTCACAATACAGGACTAGAAAAAAAAGCAGCTTTTTTGTGTCTCAGCCTCATAACCGGGTTTGATTCCTAGTTGGATTAATTTGATAATCTAAATCAAACCGCCATCAACTTGCTGGTTTTATTTGCAACAGTACTTTGTATTTGATTATTGTATTATCTCAACATTAGTTTAATAAGTAATGATCTTTCAGTCTTAATGTGTTTGCTAAATCTTTATATTTGCTGTCTAAATTACTTTTAATATGCAATAAGGAAAACTGTGCAGCTAATTTGTTCTTTCAAACTGTATCTGTTTCAGCATGTCAAGAGTGAAACTAATATCAGCAATAGCATTTGTGTACCAATTACTTCTCATCCTTCAAATGAAAATGTTCAAAAAAGAAAGGAACTGAGAGGAAGGAGACCTCAGTCTGCTAAGAAGAGAAAAAGTTTTCAATGAAAATTAAGAGATCAGTAGACAGAAATAGTTAATACATATGGCTTTAGGGGAAAAGCCCTCTTATGAAAAATAGACAATATACTGGGGGCTGGTGGGATGACAGTACTTGATTTGCCATGGTGCAGAATAAAGAGTGAATTCACCCCACAACTCTCATGTCTTAGTTTTGAAAAGTCACTGCTCTGGTGGCTTCATTCTTCTACTTCTGTGAAGCCGGAAATATTGCTGTGGACAGAATTAGCCCCTGATCGCTCACAGCCCTCAATGTGACTGGTCCGGTAGTCAAGACTATTAATGCCTTTTTGTCTCTTCTTCCTTCTCTCCATGATTCAGGAAGCGACATATACTGAACGTTTTATTTTCCTGAACAGCTACTTCCCAGTTTACTGTGTTTTCATACAAAGAAAGATTCTGATTAACCAGGTCTCAGAAGATGCACCAGAATCTGACGGGTTTCAATGCTGCATGGAGTTCAGATATTTAAGCCCAGGCGCACTGAAAAATGTACAAGTGGAAATGGACCTTTCCTAAGAGTTAGATGAGTTTGTTGTCATTAACTTAGGCAGTATGAATGACAGTTATTGTTGGTGGATATCTCTGAGGAACGTGCCTCTATTTATTGTTTGCAAGGGGCTGTGCATGCGCGGTTCCTTGCAGTTAGTGCCAGTTGATTGCTGGCGTTGTGCATGCTGCTATGTCAGGAATTAAATCTCATGGATTATAAACCGGGTTTTAGAGAATTGCCCCAAGGCTTTTCAGTAGCTTTCCTTATTACTAGCGCAAGCGAATCAGCTGTCAGCTGAGCTTTGCTAATTTGGACTGATAATTGGTACAACAGCGCTGCTCAGTACTTACTGGCACCTCCCGCAGTTCTGCCTTCGGTCATTTAGCAGTTTATGCATAAGTCATGGAAATGGTAGAAACCTATTACTGAGCGTAGCTGCCATCAATTCTCATGATGAAACATTCCCTCCAAAAGTAACTTCAGTTTCCTTCAGCAACGGCCCTTTGCCTTTTTTTTTTTTTTTTTTTTTTTTTTTGGTACTTTGGGCATTGCTGGTTCTAAAAGAAATAAAATCCAGGGCTCCCCAGTACTAGAAACCATCAAATTTATTTCAAAACTGGTGATTTGAGTAGGTTGAAGAAGGGTTTGAAAAGCCAAGGAGAATAACTGAATGAAAGGGAAGCCAGGAGAGAGTTGTTCAAGAAATAACCAGAAGGAAACCTCTTATCTTTTCTGAAGCTGTGTTTTAAAAGCTTGTTTCTCTGTACGGCTGGGGATTTTTGTTTGTTTTCTCTCATCTAGGCTAAAGGGCAACCATTTAATGATTTCTGCAGAAGGTTTATCTGCCTTCACCTTCCTCTAAATCTGGACTATTAAAATGATGTATCGGATGGTAGTTTCTTTGTATACAGAAGTGGTCAGGTCAGTTGCTATTCTATACCAAAGAATTGTAATTAAAGTCAAGTTGAAACAAAGGAAAAGCAGAAAGTTGAGATTGCTACATTAACCTGCCTTGCTAGCCTAGATCCAGAATGCAATATTTAAAAAAAAAAAAAAGTAGCATTTGTCTAACTGTAATTATGTCTGACAAATACCAGAAATTTATTCTAGGTCTCATTCATTTTGGATTATCCCTATTTGTAAGATGAGCAATTGAAAGGACCTTGATCAAGAGGTATCTTTAAATTGTTTGCTGTTTAATGGAAGAGAGAACAGAGATCAAACGATAAGCTAGTTGTACCTAAGAGAAATGAATCAGTTAAGGGAGTGCAATGATTAGTGAGATTTTTATCTGTGGAGAGGAGAGAAATCTAAACCTGTTCATTCAGATTCCAGTCTGCTTTACCTGTGCCACTTAGTAAGACAAAAGCTTAAATTTAAATTTGTATACAGGAGAAAAATCTGCATTAATTTAGCAAAGGCCACATTTCCAAATGCAAAACCAAGTCCCTCTCTTGCGTAGCAGGTTCACAGCAATTTTTAGCTGGAGACTTGGGAATGCCAGGGCTGATACATTCACAGAAGTAATAACCCCCTTGTGAGTGACAGCAGAGAAAACCCTGAATGCATACTAAGGCATGGCTGCCTGTCCTCTCCTTAAGACTCATTCAATATTTTTCTGAACAAAACGAGCTTGAAAGCAAAGTTACTGAAAAGTTTTTTCATACATATATCTATAAAAAGGTATAAGTTTATACACATACTTTGTATTTACATTTAAACACTTCTGTGATTACAGGAATAAATATGTGGCATTCCTGCATTCTCCTTTTGCACCTGATGACATTTCAACATGATTGGTTTTGTAGATAACCTTTGCCACTTGCTAGAATTCACTCCAATAAATGTAGTAGATTTCTTCCGATAAAAGGCACAAGAAAGGCACATTTCCAATAAAGGCACATTTCCAAGAGGAAATGGGCACAAACTTGAACATAAGAAGTTCCATCTAAACATGAGGAGGAACTTCTTTACTTTGGAGGTGGCAGAGCACTGGAACAGGCTGCCCAGAGAGGTGGTGGAGTCTCCGTCTCTGGAGACATTCAAAATCCATCTGGATAAGTTCCTGGGCAACCTGCTCTAGGTGGACCTGCTTTGACAGGGGGGTTGGACTAGATGATCTCCACAGGTCCCTTCCAACCCCATATCATTCTGTGATTCTGTGAAAGGCACTCTTGCAATTCAGAAGGTAGTAGAAGCTACAGCTTCCACTGTATACAGCTGTATAGTGGCTGTTGTAAAGTTGGCCCTAGTAGGACTTTTACATTTATTACTCCAAAAATGAACGAAGGTTTTATCAAAACAAACAAATAAACAAGCACACCCACCCACGCCCAAAACCCCCTCAAATAGGCTCTCGACTGGTGCTAAGTTTGTTGGTGTTAAATTTGAAGAAAATTAATCAAGTCAATGCAGCATTTTGAAGCAATGTGAGTGTGTGCCAAACACATATCCAAATTTATTGGGATATCTATAGCGTAAACTTAAGTAAAAATTTGGGTTTCTAAGCCTCTGTTAATTGAGCCAAATAAGCTGCAGTAGGTAAAGAGCAGCTGGAACAGTGAAATGGGAGAAAAGATAATGTTTACTCTACTTAGAAGCTGCAGTTTACTGACTTAGCTTCCAAGGTGAAATAAAGGGATCTGGTTGTTAGATCCAAATGTGGTGGATGAGAAGATGTGACACATTCAATATGCCTTATACCCAAATGCTGTTGCCAAATCCTTTCTTGTCCAAACCCATCCCTTCTATGGGCCATGTGGAAAAAGTTGAGCTAAGGCAGTTATAGTGACTCTATTCCACTTCAAAATTCCCTCGCGTTGCATTAGGTCACTGTGCTATGTGAGCGTCTGGAGAGCAGCCCAGTATTGGGGTGAATATTTTTCCTATATGATGAAAACAAACGGAAAGCAGAGTCTTGAATTGCACCGCTTGCTTATAGCCTGGATCTGAGTTAGGATCTTTGTCAAGAAACATCGCATCCAAGGCTGTTCATTTAACTCATCAATTATCCAGCTCACTCTAAATGTGATTTTAAAATTAATTATCTCGCCTTTTCTTTGTGTGATAGAACACCTAAATTACTGATTGATTATTCAGGTTTCTTGTTTTCACTGATTATCTGAAAAAAATTGTTAATCTTCTACCACCTCCCACTCCAAATCAATGGTTTTTTGGGGGGTCAGGAATATTATCCAATCTTCAATTAATAGCTATAGAATGCATTGTATTTTTCTTTCCTTTGCATGCATGCAATGGAAAAAGTCTGTAACGATATACCTTTAGGAGACATGGGCGAGAAAATATCCTTATAAGATCATGGTTCTAGCAATCAATAAACCATGTTTATTATAAATTCCTGATTGGGTTAGATCTACTCAATTACATCTGGACAAACAATTGATAAATATGTTCAATAAAAAGTACAGAATATTCTCAGTCTTTTGCCCGTGCATGCAGCTGGGTGGCCCATTAGTACTTTTGTCAAGTGGGTGGCTGCCTCACGGGAACTAAATGGATTAACCCAACTCATTTAACCAAAGTAAATGAACAATCATCAAATGGTGAAATCTGTATTTTGACCTAACATTGCTTTGAGCCACTCAACTAGAGACAGAGCTCTGTATTCCCCTGAACCACTCTTGCATATATCTTTAATATCATTCCTTTCTATAATACACTTCTACTGTATGTTATGTTTTATGAGTAAATCTTCCAGCCATGGGAATTTACAATTAAAATAACCTTCACGTTGAGGACATTCCTGGTATTAGCTCTGTCCCTTATTATCCTACTTCTGTTTAAGCCTCTTAGATGTGAAATTGAAATGGTTAGTTGTACGTGGTAAAACAAGGAAAATCTATTTCCATTTCCAAAAGATGAAACTTTCTGGTGCATTGGCTGGGACTAAACTCGAGGGCGGTAAATTTTCAGTATGGTATGTAGGGAGTTAGCTACATGACTCATTAACATTAATTCCCATCTGTAAATAATTTTGCAATACTTTAACTAGCAGGGGAGCTATTTCATCTTTTATACTTAGCTGATTGTAAAAATGTATGCTGAAACCATCTGGCCTTAGTGTTTTGTTGGACTTCAGACTTTTAATAGCCAGTCTGATTTCCTTCACTGAATTGGGGTTTTCTAATCCCTGGCTCAATTCTCCTTCCAAACTAGGTAATACCATGTTGCTATTTGCTTGTCAATCAATCCCTATCTCACCAATTGAGATGAATAACAGAGTTGCTATAAAAACTTAGGAAGGCTGTGGGCCTAATTCTCATTCATGCTAAAGTTACTTTACACTACTCTAGTTGCTCATTTACTGGGTGTAAATGCAATTTACTGCCTGAGCAATATAAAGCGACTGTACCATAAATGAGAATCAGATCCCCTATGTTCAAGGCAGCTAACAACTTCAAATTGCTGAGTACTATTTTCCCACAGGAGCTAGCGTACTAGGATTTCAATGCATATAAAGAATGCAACAAGCCAATTAAAAATGAAGATATTAAACGAGAAATTGAATGGTTATTTCTAAGGTCTGCTTAGAGCTGATTTTTCTAAACAAAGGGACTGATTAAGCCTGGCTGTTATAAACATGCTGACTTCATTTAAAGTTCAACCCTGCGTGAAGCTCGGATATTTGCCACAGCACATGCAATGAACTCTCCACATTACTTGGAGAAGAAGGACTATATTTTACAGGTCCATGCAGGACTCCCCGACTTGCCTATTGATGCTTCCCTCCCATGAACTGCCATTGAGAGTCAGCAATTATTAAGCAGTGATGCACAACACCGTGTTTTGATAATGCGTGAGTGAGGGGATAATGGCAAAAGTAACTTTAATTTTCTGAAGCTGTAGTTACCACAAATGCCAGAGCAGGTGCTGCTGCCTCACAGCTCTTCCTATTTCTGAAGTCATGTCTTTTATTGCCTAAAGACTTAAAAGTTCTCATTATAACACCCTGTAATGACTGTGAACGTCTAAGCCGATGCTCATCTACACTACGGAAGACTCTGGAGCGGGCTATTCCTGTTTAGACAGAGGTCAGTCATCAGTCATCCCCATGTTCTTCTTATGTCTCTGTTATATCAGCATGAATGACCACTTTGATGTGAAGTCCACATTCCTGCCCCCTTCCTCCTTTTCTTTTGGTCTGCCAAAGAGACTTCAACAACCCACATGCTAATATAGAATTGTTCTATTGTGGAAATCACAGACACAAGAAATGTGATTTCCTCATACATTAATTCTTATGTGCCATAAGTAAATTGTCCTCTGTGCTCTGTTCACTACTTCAGACCTATAAATCTTGTGCCTAGTCTTCTCTCACCAGCTACTAGTCAGCTGATTTCAATCCTACCTTCACCTTGCTGAGGAACATAGAGAACGTAGTGTATATATCATCTTCTACAAAGATTAATAGCCTTCCATCGTTGCTAAATAATAACCTGGTTGTCTAACCTAAGGCTGTGTTAAGGTGTGCATGTCATAGTCTAGATCCCTCATCTGCTATAGCAGCATTCGTAGATAATGTGATGGTTTTGCAGTATTCCCCACGCTAACTAGCTCTTGAAGCTAGATTCTGTTAAGTAAAACCCATGTGGTTCTTCTCCTGAAGGAGCAGGCGTGTTCCTGTTGCACAAACAAACATGAGCAAGCTTTCTGTCCATCTAAAACTAACTTTTGCGTTGTTCTAAGGGAGATTTATGTCTAAAATTACTTTGCTAATTTTTAAATGAAACGTAAAAATCCTATTCTCCTATGTAAGTACACAACAGGCTTTATGGGTTCTAATAAACAGAATCCTCTTCTTATTCTTTGGCATTGAACATTATGATTTACACCAATGTAACTGAGAGTGGAATATTTTCCTACTTCCCAGTTCAGATAAATCATTGTAAGTAGTAAAATATTTTTGAGATGTTGCTCCTGCTATCATATACTGTCTGTTTTGCTATGAGAAAAAAAATCTATATAAATGTTTTAAAGCAGAGTTGATCATCATATATTACTTGGGCAGTTCTGATTAGTTTTTGCATACATTAAAACACTATAACATTATTTGATGTTGTGGTGAATGCAGGAATTACTAGTGCCATCTATTGTTGGAAAATGTAGACTTCTGAATGCTAAATTGCATATTCTATGGTATAGTAGCATTAAAAATTTAGTATTTTACTGAGTTTTATTGCAAAATGAAATAGTTTATGTAATCGCGTGTTTGAAACATTTGTACTTTGCGTTCTTTGAAATTTGTCTGTCTTCAGAAAGAATATCCCTGGGTTTTATTTTCATTACAGTCTTGCATCTGAAATAAAATTCTATTTTAGTTTTGGAGTCTGAAATAAAGCTTGTAGAGATTTCCTGTACAACAGGAGAGAAATCAAATTTTTGCTTGCTGGACACAGTTAATTCTGAGTTGAAGCATCTTACAAAAGTGCACCAGTGCAATTTGAGCCTGAGTGTCACATTCCAAAGCAGCGCTGTGATGCAGAAGTCTCTGTTTCACTGACTGAGAAATTTTGGGTCAGATTTAAATTGTTTCTTAACATCTTCGTGGTTTGAAAAGGAGAGGCCCAGCCTTTACTTACAGCAGAGTGATGTGAGAGGTGTGAGATGTCTGTGCTGCCAATACAAGAAGGAGGTGGGTGGCTCCAAATTGGCCTCAGAAGACCTAAATGTGGTTCCTACCTTTCACGTTGATGCAAAAGTAAACCTCTTATGGGCATAGCTGATAAAGAGACATGGATTTTTTTAGTCTCAGAATGTTTGGGAGCTGTTGCCTTGGGAGTCGCAGTGGTAAATTTTTACCTGAGGGAAAGGTGAGAGCTGTTCTCCTGCTGCCAGGGGAAGCACAGAAGCATTACTACAGCATATCCACACCTCTGTGGTCTCCAGATGCCAAACCTGGTGACATCTGTCCTGGTGGCATTTGAAAGATGATGTCTCAGTATTATTTTCCTGTATCACAATTGTTTGCTGTGGCTGCTGCATTGCCACACTCCATAGGAAAAATCTTTGTCAAAAGATGGGTCAGTTACACTCCAGGAGTGTTAACCTGTCTCAGCAACAACTCTAAGCCACACAGCTCATCAGCTGGCTTTTTGGGCACCCTTGCTTTTGGCTGCTGTTATTGTACAACAAATCATAAAAATATTGTAGCTATTGGAAGAGGGCAGTGGCTGCCGCCATCAACAAGTACATTTGAAGGATGATGACATGATCAGAAGGATTCCCATCTAGATAAATCCTTTTAAAATCAGGCTAAAACTCAGTTACATCCCTCCCAGCAACCCATTCCACCTTGGCCTAATCCTTTAGGCACTTAAATTTGTTGTTGGTGGGTTCCTGCCTTTCACTTCATGGTCCATAGCAATCCCCACATAGGCAGGCATTCCTTTGACTCAACTCAAATACCCTAAATATACCCTGATTTTCAGGCATGGTCAAGTCACGACTAATGCACCATTGTATAGCTGGGCGTGCAAGGATCATGTGGAAGAACAGACAAGCAAAGCCTAAATAAAGGTTTGTAATTAAGGCAATCACCCAAGAGGGAACAGGTCTCTGATTTCCAGACCAGGCTTCTCTAACACATGCACTTTACATTAGACCGTCTTTGACTAAAAATACCAGTAAACTTGAAAGCAAAGACCAGGGCTTTCCCCACATATTCTAGCAGAGTTCCCTGTGCACGCCATGCTTTATCATTGGGCAGTTTGTATTTTTTTTCTTTTTTATCATGTTCACTTGATAAGAAGGGAAATGTAAACTTTGAAAAGTTCTTCTGTTCCTTTACTTCTGACAGGAGTAACTTTAGCAATTAAAAATTAATAATGTAAGAAGAAATAGTTATGTTGTAGAATAATCAAGATAACACTAAATGAAAAATATTCCATTTCTGCATGGAAAAATGGCTTCCTTATGATAAATCAGAATTGCTGTTTTCCTCGGGCTAAATCACTCCATAAGAAAAATACAATGTTTAAATTTAGAATGATTTAGTTTTACACTACAAACTGTATGTTTTGGCTTTAAATGAAATGTGAAGTAATCCTTCACTGCTTCACAAATATTTTTTTTTCCCTTCAGTTTGTAACACACAAACTATAACATTTTGGAAATGACACTCTTTTTCCTTAAGAGCCTATAATAATAAGAATAGCAAGACACAATTCCGTATAGGTACAGCTTGAGAAGTTAAGCAGTTTGAGACTTTTCAGATTGTTTTATTTTCCCCTGAAATTGATTTTGCAATCAGTTATGTCCTTGCTGTAATCTTGTTTATTTTAGAAAAATGTACATGAAATCCTGCTGTCCTGAATATGATGGAAAATAAGAAACAACAGACATATCTTTGACCTGACAACATTTTACTCTGAGTTCTCTGGTTTGGATTGCTCTGTGTTGTATACAACAATTAATTCTCTTGCTGTTTTCGGTGTTTTCCTTCTGGTATACACGCATGCATACATAGTAATTTCAACTCGGGCCATGTATTACCACTTAATCTAAGCTTTGAACACAAGTCCTCTGAGGATCGACTAAGGACTTTGGGCTTGTCTAGTTAGGAGAAAAGGAGGCTGCGGGGACACATCTTTGCTCTCTACAACTTCCTGAGGAGGGGAAGTGTAAAGGGAGGTACTGAGCAGCTTCTACCTGGGATCCAGTAATAGGACACGTGGAAATGGTCCAAAGCTGCTCCAGGGGAGGTTCAGACTGGACATTAGGAAGCATTTCTTTACTAGGAAGGTAGTCAAACACTGGAAGAGGCTTCCTAGAGAGGTGGTTGATGCCCCAGCCTGTCAGTGTTTAAGAGGCAGTTGGACAATGCCCTTCATAACGTGTTTTAACTTTTGGTCAGCCCTAAATTGGTCAGGCAGTAGGATTAGATGATTGTTGTGGGTACCTTCAGACTGAAATACTCCATTCTAAGTCTTCATTGCTGTCAGCCATTAGAAAACAATCAGAAATTTAACTCTTTCCTTGTTTGGCTTGAATGAAATAGCTGGCCTTGCTAACCACATCAGCTTTTGAAAATCTGTGGTCCCATATCAGTTAAAGACAAAACAGTTAAAAGCTATTCAGCTTCCTGCATGATAGCTGAATTGTGAACTAAACATTTAACTTACGCTTTTCAGCTGAGACATTTACATCCCCTATGTTTTTATGGTACCTGGGGCAATGGAAAAGATAGAGACTTGAGTGTGTACAATGCAGATTAATAGTATTATCATAGTTATGTCATGCCAAGTTTCAGAAAGAAAAGACTCTCACAGGAAAAAAGGAATTCTTAAACCTGAAATATAAGGACACGGGGAGTGCTCTAATCTAAAAATCAGAACCTTTTTGAAGAAGCTCAGCTACAAACTGTAACTACATTTTTAGCATTGGGTTGAACTTTTTGCCTTTGGTTGATACTGATAGATGAGCCACTATCAGAAATACAGAACTGTTTTTCAAAAAAATCTTATAAATAGTCATAGGCAATTTCAAAAGTATGAACCCCAACCAAACTGGCAGATTTTCAGTTGCCAGGTTTGTTTAATGCTATTCTGAGATTGGATTAAGTTTGATGGTACGGACTCTACACTCAAGATAGAATTAAAAATCTATTAAGCTGCTTTATAGATCTGAGCGCTGAAATAATTAGGTATCACTAGGCAAAACAAAGGTTACACGTAGGGTCAGTTAGGAATCCGAGTTTTAATGATCAGATATGTTCATAACCACTAAATGGACAATCCACTTGACTGAACACTGCATGTGCCTCAGATCCATTAGAGTCACTTCCAGATATTGTAAATGTTTTTGAAAGGTTTAAAGATACTTGAGGTAGATGTTGAAATGTCTAATACCACTTGCAGTATTCCTTGTGTTATAGTGATACAGCTTATATTAGTCTGAAAGTTCAATCATATTACCTTTTACTTATTGATGCCCAAATCTAAAAGCACTGTTTAAATTTATCACTATCTGATGTCTTGAATTGTTGGAATGCCAGGTGAAGCCGTGTATGTAACTATGCTCGACTGGAGGAGATAATGGCAGAGAGCCTGAGCTGCAGAAAGCTACAGGAAGGTACAGAAGACTGACTTAGCTTGGCAAGTGTGAAGTTCCAGCAATGTATCAGGGACTCATGGACAGGATATTAATGTCATTGTGTATTCACATCTCGATGACACGTGTCATTGTCATTATGTATTCACATCTCGATGAATGCTACCTTATGCATATGTCTTATGGATTGAACATGTACGAAGAACAAGGACTATTTTTGAGAAGTTATTCCGGGTAATGGGATTCATTTCCACCCCAGCCCTGTAGTGAAATATGAGAAATGAGAAAAACTACTGAGGATAACCTTTGAGAAATTAAAAAATTATAAGGCTTATAGATGTGTCTTTTGCTGGAGTGTCCAGTTTTACCCACAAGATGACGAGTGAAATCTTTCACGGGCTTAGCTAGAGAACACAAAGTTGCATGCACATATTTTTTTATAATTGTAACCTTTTGAATGGACTTGTGATAGAGATCAAATAGAGATGATACACTGGTCTGGTGGGTTAGACATGGCTAAAAGTCAAACTCCCACCCAGCTGCTCTCTCATTGCCCCTCCTCAGTGGGACAGGAGGAAAAAACAAGATGAAAAAACTCACGGGTCAAGATGAGGACAATGAGATCGCTCAACAATAATTGTCATGGGCAAAAAAGACTTGACTTGAAAATTCCTTAATATTGACAATTAAAATAGAGCAAGATGATAAGAAAAAAAAAGACAAAAACTAAAACACTTTCTCCCAACTCTCACCCCCCTTTTTCCCAGGTTCTGCGTAACTTCTTTATTCCCAACACCTGTACCTCCTGCCCCCACCCCGAGTGATGCAGGAGGAATAGAAGTTGTAGTCAGTCCATAACAGCTCCTTTCTGCTGCTCCTCCCTCCTCATGCTTTCGCCCTGCTCCAGCGTGGGTCCTTCCATGGGCTGCAGTCCTTCAGGGTAAATCTGCTTCTGCGTGGTGTCCTCCAGGGGCTCCAGGTGAATCTGCTACAGTGCCTGGAGCACCTCCTCTTACTCTTTCTCTTAGTCTGCAGGGCTGTTTCGCTCTTTTGTACCCTCCTCCTCTGCCTGTTTGGCATTTTCTGGCCTTTCTTAGATATGTTTTCATGGAGGTGAGGCCACCCCTGCATCTCCTGGCTACCAAAACCTTGACACCTGTACCCAATATCATCTGGTCCATGTGGGTCACCGTTCTATGCATATGGGCCAGAGAAGATGAAACATAATCCTATGTAAGCCTAGTAATTAAAAGTCTGGACTCTACAGGGAATAAGATCTCAGGTTAGTACTTCTGCAAAAGTTTGGAGGTGGAATCTCTCATGTAACTTTTTAAGCAAGTGAAGCTAAAAGACAATAGTGCCGTTTTGTGGCCATCTGACTGGTTCTGGTTGTCCCAAACGTTCTAAACTAATAAGGGTGGGGGTATTTGAACATTTTGATTCATTGGTAGTTGGCACTTCTTATGCTATGGTACTATGGTTTTATTCACACAAGTGAGGTTTGGGGTAGGGTTTTTTTAATAATTTTTAATACTTTTTTTTTAGTAAGTGAAGACAGAAATTATAGACAATGAGCAACCGTCTACCTCTAGTCTTAAGTGTACCCGAAACAATTATGGAGACCCAGGAGGAAAGACACATCGGCCTGTGAGCAAAAAATTATGAAGGTGTTGGAAATTGGAGAAGGAGATGATTATCAGCTGAAGGACTTGCATAAATGCCCATGAGAAACAATTATTCATGCCCTTCAAAGATGGCCAAAGTCAGAGGTTTGGATGTGTGCGTTGTTCATTGGAAGAAGAAATTTCTGCCAGATCAGCAATGGCCACTTGTTCAATGTGGGATGGCTGTGGTTATGCTGTTAAGTCTGTTGACTTAAAATCAGTTTGGAAAATTATTTTAATCAGAAATGTGTGGGTGCATAAGTGCCTAAGAGTCAGAATCAGGCTGAGGTTCTTTTTCCTGCCAGGAGAGACTGTCTTTGTTGCTTGACCATTCATTTATTTTCATAAGTGATAGTGCCTAATGAAATCTATGCAATGGCCTTTGTGGAATTGTTAGTATTATCCTCGCTTTCAGAGGGTGCAGCAATAGTGTTGCCCGCACTGAGCACGTGGCAATGGATATCTGCTACAGTTATATTCTACAGAACAGAAGATAAGATGATTTTAACTTTGTAAGCTATCTGCCAGGTTGTAGAATTTAATTTGCAAGACCAAACTTCCGCAATATTGTGTTTATGTTGCAGTGTCATTTACTGTTTAATAGAAACATTCACAATGCCCTAGTTCCATCTGTTATAAATAGTGAAGGCTGATAAACACTATGAAAACACAAGATGCAGCTTTCTGGCAAATTATGTTTAGTACAGCCCCCAAACATAAAGCAAGATTTATAACACTTGCATCTCTCTTCTTTTTTGCTTTTACTCTACAGTAATTACTCTAGAGCTTTGAGTAGATATATAAATAACACCGAAAGTTTTACATTAAATTATTGTTTGAGAAGATGGGGACAAGTATACGCACACACACATACACATTTCAGCTACAAATCTTGTTATGGCGGCAGAATTTTTGATATAACAACTTGCAAATGCATTTTTTATCAGAGAAATACAGTTGAAAGGCAAGCCCACACACTATTATGCATTGTACGAACAAAACTCTCGGTTTTCAGTTCTGAAATTGGAGACGGGCCGGACGAGTAGCAATAGACTTGCAAAGGGATGAATAAGAAAAGATGAAAGTACTGCCGCTCCCTGCTCTCAGGAGAGAGGGAGAAATTGTGCAGCAACAGGGGGAATGAGTCACCAAACAAGGCTGTTAGAAGGTGTAGTAGCAAAAAAAGGGTTCCTGGTAATGCTGTTTGGGCGTAATTGCTTTATTATCTGCCAAGACCGAAACCCAAATTCTTCTACACAGTTAAAGGAAAATAAACTTGCAATCTCAAACACCTGAGAGAGTCTATAGAAACACTTAAAAAGACAGAGTTTAAGTAAGTTTACGTCTTCTTTTGCTCAAGCTGGATGCCAGCAGGTGAATCACTCATCCACTTAAAAAGCAGAAGAAAGATTTTTTTGTTTTATTTTTGAAGCAGAAATATTTCAAAGGAGCTAACTTGACAGACCTCACCATTGTCACGGCTGACAGTCTTTAAGGTTAGTGGATATTTCTCTGCAGAAACTGTTTGTTTGTTTTTCCAGTTGAGTTGCTTGGCTTTGACTTAACCGTACCCTTTCCGGGACGTATCCACACCATCTAAATCTTCCTGGTTGTGTAAGCAGATCATGTTACAGACTGGACTTTTTGAAATCTAAGTTAAAAGACTTGCTTTTGGAAAGAGAAGGTGTAAAAAGCTCTGAGATGAGTTTTGCACGTCTCCTCAATAATATTTGATACTGGAGTAATTAGCACGAGACAGAGTCTTTAAGGCAAAAGGTGTATTACAGAAAACAACTGCTTCCCAGGCTGTCACTTGTGTGCAAGACACTTCTTCCATATCCACAGCCTTCGCTGAGTAACCCACAGCACTCATACCTTCATGGTTTCATCTTGTGGTTTTCCCAATGTTTTAAGTATTGACTTCTGAAGCCTTTTTCTCCTGTCAATATAAGGATGTAACTTTGATTGTGGGCCTCAAACTGGAGAGGAAAATGGGGAGAAAGGTGTGTATACTTAAAACATGCTGGCCAATGTAGCTGTAGCTTATTCCATTAACATGTTTATTTCTGACTTACTGCTACAGTACAGTGTGTTTGGTTTATCTGCAATAACTGTGCAGCATTTTAGATATATCAAGTCAGAATACATAACCAGAAAGTGACCTTAGTCTGGAATAGAGTAAAGTGTGGAGTAAAAAGATTTCTGTCAGAAAGATAGAAAATTACAGAATATGCAGGTCCCTTATTCCTCTGGCCATTATTTCTTTATATCCTGGAATTTTTAAATGTGCACTCTTCCCATTCTTTGTTTGTGACCTTTCTTGTAAAGACAGGCATTTTCTTATCTTTTTCTTCCTGGAGTCAAGTTAATTTAATTTACTGATCATATCAAAGGCCTAATTCTTAGGTACGTGTATTTCACTGGATTAGTTTAACTGGGTGTGAAAGATTGTTAAGTAAAGATAATAGGATGATTCGTTTGAACACAACAGGTACAAATTAAGTTGTTAACTGTATTATATACGTTGCATTGCTTATCATGTCTGATAAGCAAGCTCAATAACATTTAGCTTTGGCACTTCTTGTAGTCGTGTCAAGAACATAACATTTTGTACCATTTTTTAGCTGCAATGAAAGCAAAAAAGAAGGCTCTTGACTCAGAAATTGGATTTGCCTGTGCTTCCTTTCCTCTCAGCCATCTGCCTTCCACCTGCTGTTGGGAGAAGTCAGCATTTTATGCAGCAGCTACTACTACATCGCTGGAAATTACAGCATAGTCTAGTATGAGGTCTGCATTTCGAGCCCCAATTACAGCATCACTTCAGTTCCACCACTGAATAAGGCCAGAAGACCTAATTAATTAGTCATAGAGTCAGAGTCATTTAGACTGGAAGGAACTTCTCTCTGGAAGGAACCTGGTCCAATCCACCATTCAGAGTAGGTCTGGCAGGTTGCTCAGGTTGTCCAGTCGAGTTTTGAGTATCTCTAAGGGTGGAGATTCCTCAGCCTCCGTGGGCAACCTGCTTACCTTCAACAGGAGTTATATTTTTCTCATAGTATTTTATCAGAATTTCCTTTGCAGCACTTTGTGCTTACTGCATCTCATGCTTTCACTGCGCACCCTCAAGGAGACTCCATCTTCACCTTCCCTACACAGGCATTTGTAGACAACAGTTCCCCTCAGCCTTCTCAAGGCTGAACAATCTCACTTCTTTTAAGTTTCTCCTCATAAGTCATGTACTTCAGGTCCTAATCACCCACAGTAGATAAACAGTTTATCTCAACTTGTACATTAAACACCGTATAGTGTTCAGCTCTTGGAATTCAAGTCCTAGACACATAGAAAACTTATCTTCATGTTCAGGAGACAGAGGAGCCAAAATAGATTAAAAGATTTATCCTAGATGCATGTAAATTGGCAAAATAAACTATCTAAAGTGTCTGAATTAATTGCTGTGATTCTTAGATAAATTAACAAAAAAACTGACAGGCATATTTCTATGCTGATATATGGCATTAGTGCAGAGATGAGTAAGAAATAACATTTTCTTCTGTCTAGTCTTTACAAATATACAGCAAATACTTTTCGCTTTCTTCTGAATCTTTTTTAATTTGGTAAAGTATGGAAACCATACCTTACAGACAGAAGATAAGTTAATGAGTTTCATTTAGTCAGTTTAGCCAACAAAAAAGCCAGTGGTTATTTGATCAACCTATCAGTATGTAAACTGGGGTGAGACTGTGTGGAGTCTGTGTACTGTGTCAGAGTACTGGGAATCAGTAAGAAAACATATAAAAGTTCTGTAGTTGGAAGACAAACATATCAATTCAGCTAAAATAATGTACATCATTTTAGCATGATGGCAATTTACAATCAAAACAACTTACCTTGGGAATTAATTAATTTATGACTATGTGAAGCCTTTAAATTACAATTATGTGTCTTTCTAAGAGATGTCCTCCAGCCCAGTCAGAAATTATAGGTCAGGAATTACTGGGTGAGGTATTGTGACCTCTATTATGCAAAAGCTGAGAGTAAATTGTCTGCATAGTTATTTCAGTTTTTAACTCTGTGGATCTATAAAGTAGAACCAGAGTGATGTGCTACATGGTTAATCCCCAGTGGCTGCCTGGACTGGAAGAAATACCTTACTTCTGTGTCAGATACTACCATGCTCTCAATTTTCCAAATTTCTGATCACCTGCATCCATTTTTGCAACACCGATGCAAAAAGATGGCAGGAAGAAAGTATGTTCTCTTATTTTTGGACACAAGTTAGACTGTCTTTTGATATTTAAAGTAGCTCGGGCTGTATTTTCTATTGCAAATAAACAGGTTTTTTAGGGCAATTTCTGACCACTAAGCATAATGAAAATGAAACCCATTAAAAAATCTAGGTGTATTAAAATCACTAATAACATTTTATGGATTCACGGAATTGTCAGAGTTGGAAGGGACCTCTAGAGATCATCTAGTCCAACTCCCCTGCTAAAGCAGGATTTCCTAGGGTGCGTTACCTGGGACTGCATCCAGGCAGGTCTGGAAAATCTTCAGAGAAGAGGACTCCACAACCTCCCCGAGCAGCCTGTTCCAGTGCTCTGTTACCCTCAATTGTCACCCTCAATTGTCACCCTCTGTCACCTCAAATTCACTTTCAGATCCTTTGAATTTATATTTTCTTAATCTACTGCATATGAAATTCTATAAAACAAACAAAACCCAAACAAAATCTATGCATATTACTTCAGAAGAACAGAGAAGAGCGTTCCAAAGATAGGAAATAATTTGTCTCTCTCCTTTTGGCTATATGTGGAAGCAGAGAAACATTTAAATCACCCAATGAAAGCTATTAAGATAATTATGAGCTAAAATCTCTGCACTTCATCTTTCTGTGATGTTCCTAGTCAAAAAAGGATTAGGCTTCAGTTCTCTGCAATTTCCTCTAAAAAGCCCTCTCTTCTTCACTGGGACTCCTCCTGCTTTGCAGGACCAGGCTCTTTGTCCCTGGAGCTATTCCATCACTTCTGTAGTAGCATACCATGTGCATCCCTCAGCCTCCTTACACAACAGATTGCAATAAATCTTCAATTTAATATCCTAAACTCTTTTTTATGAGGCATAGAAATAAGCTTTCCTTCACTAAGTGATACTTCCTCAGCTTTCCAAAAGCACAACCTAACTTGAGAAACCGAAAATAAATTGTATGCATGTTCTGTAGAAATTCTCTAAACAAATAAAACTGAGAGACATTTTATAGCAGTAATAATTTCTTACTTGCAAGTGTTTCAAAAGACTCCCACAGCAGCAGGTGTTAAGGAAGTATCCATCTGTTCTTGTTTCTCTGCACAGAAGTATATTGAATAGACAGAGTTTCTAAATGTTCAGGGTTGTCATTAAAATGGGTTAGCTGTGATCGTCACTTAAGGCATTCCTGATATTGAAATTAAAATGAAGACTATCTCTGGTTCTGTTGCAATTTGAGAATGCGATCAATGGTTCCCTGAAGAAACATCCTGTCAACCGAGTACTTTTTAAATTATCTTCTGAAAACTGCTTCAGTATTCCTGTGACTGAACTGGAAATGCTGTATCAGCAGCATTACTGTTCTCTGAAAATATGGATCAAAACCCAGCTGTTGCAGACATGTTAATTGATGAATAAGGTTAAGAGATCTGAAGCCTTTCTACTACACTCGAAACTTATGTTTCTATTTAAATATTGAAGGTTTTTCAGCTTTTTCATTGCGGAAAGTTCTTTGTGTCACTTCTAGGCAAGGCTTCAGAGTCTCTAAACTTGACTGCTAGGGTATATAGACTGGAGGTCTGGAGCTTTATCAGTACAGCAGTGGAATCAGCATGAGGAAAAAGAGATGCACACAAGCTAAGAAACACAACAGATGAGTGTTTTCGGAGGTGAAACAGAAAATATATGGGGCAATTGTATGAATGAATCTACGAATCATATGAATAAAACTTCTACACACTTCAGGGTGCTTAGAATCATAGAATTGTCCAGGTTGGAAGGGACCTTTAAGATCATCTAGTCCAACCATCAACCTAACTTTGACAAAAACAAAAAACCACATCTTTAAACCATGTCACTAAGCACTATGTCAACATGTCTTTTGATGGGACATCAAAAGGGATGGTGCCTCAACCACTTCCCTGGGCAGCCCATTCCAATGCTTGATAACCCTTTCAGTGTAAAAATTTTTCCTAATACCCAACCTGAACCTCCCCTGGCACAACTTGGGGCCATTTCCTCTTGTCCTATTGCCTGTGATTTGGGAGAAGAGACCAACCCCCACCTCTCTACAACCTCCTTTCAGGTAGTTGTAGAGAGTGATAAGGTTTCCCCTCAGCCTCCTCTTCTCCAGGCTTAATAACCCCAGCTCCCTCAGCCTCTCCTCATAAGACTTGTTCTCCAGATCCCTCACCAGCTTTGTTGCCCTTCTCTGGACCCGCTCCAGAACCTCAATGTCTTTTTTATGGTAAGGGGCCCAAAACTGGACACCTCAGGTACTCGAGGTGGGGCCTCACCACTGCTGAGTACAGGGGGACGATCACCTCCCCAGTCCTACTCACCACGCTGTTCCTGATACAGACCAGGATGCTGTTGGCCTTCTTGGCCACCTGGGCACACTGCTGGCTCGTGTCCACCTGACAGTCAACCAACACCCCCAGGTCCTTTTCTGCCAGGCAGCTCTCCAGCCACTCTGCCCCAAGCCTGTAGCGCTGCCTGGGGTTGTTGTGACCCAAGTGCAGGACCCAGCACTTGGCCTTGTTGAACCTCATCCCATTGACCTCAGCCCATC